>JAGGCT020004157.1:70071-85071 GCA_017654935.2 Phymorhynchus buccinoides
CTTTTGAAGGAAATTCGTTTGTTAAGAAAGAGTACTTAAACAGATAGTTAGGAGCTATTAAGCGAGCGAGCGAAGTGTGTGGTGTGTGGTTGTTGTGTGGTGTGTGTGTGGAGTTGTGAGTGTGAGTTGAGTGGTGAGAGTGAGGTGAGAGTGAGTGAGTGGAGTGAGTGAGTAGTGAGTGAGTAGTGAGTGCGTGAGTGAGTGAGTGAGTGAGTTTAAAGTGAGTGAGTGAAGTGAGAGCGAGAGAGAGAGAACAGAGAGAGGAGAGAGAAGAGAGGCAAGAAGAGAGAGAGAGAGAGAGAGAGGGAGAGGAGAGAGAGAGAGAGTAGGCGAGAGACAGGAAGGACAGTCAGACAGAATGAGTATTCCACAAACAACCGCCCGAATACAACAGACTAGTCTTGAAGAGATCAACTCTTGGAAGAGGTACTTTGATATTAAGAATAACATTGCGGACGGAGGTTTAAAAATCAAGAGAGAGAGAGGGGAGAGACAGAAAGGAGAGAGAGAGAGAGAGAGAGAGAGAGAGAGAGAGAGAGAGGGGGAGAGAGAGAGAGGAGAGAGAAGAGAAAGAGCAGAGAGAGAGAGAGAGCGATACAGACAGACAGACAGACAGACAGACAGAGACACAGGAGAGAGATATTCCGTAAGCTTTTCATACTTGGGTCAACTTCTTGCGGGAAACGTTGGCTTACCGTATTTTATCTGTTCCTCGGATAGGTCGACCCTGTAGCAGAGAAGCTCGACTTATCCGAAGATGGGATAACTCGACCCTCGGATAAATCGACCTTTTTCATGGTCCGTAGAGGGGTCGTCCTATCCGAAGTCTACTGTAACATATATATGCACACACACACACCAAGACATGCCGGGCGTACACACATGCACACACACACCAAGACATGCCGGGGGTACACACATGCACACACACAGCAAGACATACCGGGGGTACACACATGCACACACACAGCAAGACATACCGGGGGTACACACATGCATACACACCAAGACATATTGGGGGTACACACACCAAGACATACTGGGGGTACACACATATCATGCACACACACCAAGACATACCGGGGGTACACACATGCACACACACACACAAGACATACTGGGGGTACACACACGCACACACACAGCAAGACATACCGGGGGTACACACACGCACACACACCAAGACATACCGGGGGTACACACAGGCACACACACCAAGACATACTGGGGGTACACACACGCACACACACAGTCCAAGACATACCGGGGGTACACACACGCACACACAAGCAAGACATACCGGGGGTACACACATGCACACACACAAAAACAAGACATACCGGGGGTTACACACATACGCACACACACCAAGACATACACGGGGGTACACACATGCACACACACCAAGACATACCGAGGGTACACACACGCACACACACCAAGACATACAGGGGGTACACACACGCACACACACCAAGACATACCGGGGGTACACACACGCACACACACCAAGACATACCGGGGGTACACACACGCACACACACCAAGACATACTGGGGGTACACACACGCACACACACCAAGACATACCGGGGGTACACACACGCACACACACCAAGACATACTGGGGGTACACACACGCACACACACCAAGACATACCGGGGGTACACACATGCACACACACCAAGACATACCGGGGGTACACACATGCACACACGCCAAGACATACTGGGGGTACACACACGCACACACACCAAGACATACCGGGGGTACACACACGCACACACACCAAGACATACAGGGGGTACACACACGCACACACACCAAGACATACCGGGGGTACACACACGCACACACACCAAGACATACCGGGGGTACACACATGCACACACACCAAGACATACCGGGGGTACACACACGCACACACGCCAAGACATACTGGGGGTACACACACGCACACACACCAAGACACACCGGGGGTACACACACGCACACACACCAAGACACACCGGGGGTACACACACGCACACACACCAAGACATATTGGGGGTACACACACGCACACACACCAAGACATACTGGGGGTACACCACACGCGCACACACACCAGACATACCGGGGCGTAACACACATACCCACACACACCAAGAACATACTGGGGGGTACACACACGCACACACACCAAGACATACCGGCGGGTACACACATGCACACACGCCAAGACAGTACCGGGGTTACACAAATACACACACACCAAGACATACCGGGGGTAGCACAATATCATGCACACACACCAAGACATACCGGGGGTACCACAACGGCAGTATGACGCATAGATCTGCACTCAGTCATAACAAACCACTGAGCGATCGACAAAGAAACAGTCACACTTTTTTGTTGTTGTTGAAAACATTTTAAAATATGAATAATACCTGTTGTTCAGAGCTTGAAACTCACAATTTGAAATGTTGAGCTCTCTGTTTTTAGTTACTCCACATAGTGATGATAAATTGTTACCTCAAGATGTTGTGATAACATTTTTCAATGACTTCCACGGCACAGATGTGTGTAAATATGTTTGTTTGTCTTCTGTATGTATTTATTTTATTTTTGCTTATTATTTGTGTGTTTTTCTCCCTTGTGAAATAATGTGGGAAGAAAAGAAGAAAAAAAGTTCAATAAAAAAGAAAAGAAACAGTCACACAAGTGTGGGAACAACAAGATTTGGGACTAAGATACATATGGGAACAACAGGATTTGGGACTAAGATACATATGGGAACAACAAGATTTGGGACTAAGATACATATGGGAACAACAAGATTTGGGACTAAGATACATATGGGAACAACAGGATTTGGGACTAAGATACATATGGGAACAACAGGATTTGGGACTAAGATACATATGGGAACAACAGGATTTGGGACTAAGATACATAATATGTATGGGAACAACAAGATTTGGGACTAAGATACATATGGGAACAACAGGATTTGGGACTAAGATACATAATATGTATGGGAACAACAAGATTTGGGACTAAGATACATATGGGAACAACAAGATTTGGGACTAAGATACATAATATGTATGGGAACAACAAGATTTGGGACTAAGATACATATGGGAACAACAGGATTTGGGACTAAGATACATAATATGTATGGGAACAACAAGATTTGGGACTAAGATACATATGGGAACAACAGGATTTGGGACTAAGATACATAATATGTATGGGAACAACAAGATTTGGGACTAAGATACATATGGGAACAACAGGATTTGGGACTAAGATACATATGGGAACAACAGGATTTGGGACTAAGATACATAATATGTATGGGAACAACAAGATTTGGGACTAAGATACATATGGGAACAACAGGATTTGGGACTAAGATACATATGGGAACAACAGGATTTGGGACTAAGATACATATGGGAACAACAAGATTTGGGACTAAGATACATATGGGAACAACAGGATTTGGGACTAAGATACATATGGGAACAACAAGATTTGGGACTAAGATACATATGGGAACAACAGGATTTGGGACTAAGATACATATGGGAACAACAGGATTTGGGACTAAGATACATATGGGAACAACAGGATTTGGGACTAAAGATACATATGGGAACAACAGGATTTGGGACTAAGATACATATGGGAACAACAAGATTTGGGACTAAGATACATATGGGAACAACAAGATTTGGGACTAAGATACATATGGGAACAACAGGATTTGGGACTAAGATACATATGGAACAACAAGATTTGGGACTAAGATACATATGGGAACAACAGGATTTGGGACTAAAGATACATATGGGAACAACAGGATTTGGGACTAAGATACATATGGGAACAACAAGATTTGGGACTAAGATACATAGGGGAACAACAAGATTTGGGACTAAAGATACATATGGAACAACAAGATTTGGGACTAAAGATACATACGGGAACATAGGCACGTGAGACCAGAGGTATGTGGAACAAAAGGTTGTGGGACCAGAGATATGTGGGAACAGCTAGAACATTGCAACCAGATATATGTGGGAACAATTAGGGTTGTGGGACCAGAGACACGTGGGAACAATTAGGGTTGTGGGACCAGAGACACGTGGGAACAAAGGGAAGATGGGTTGGGGATGGGGGATAAGGGCCTCACTGGTGTAACTAAGTGTTTGAAATGGAGACTGAAATCCAAGAGTTCAAGGGTTGATGGAGCATTGACCACTGCCTGCACGTGCACCAGCCAGCCTGCCCACCACCACTGTCAAGGGTTCATGGTGCATTGATCACTGCCTGCACGTGCACCAGCCAGTCTGCCCACCATCACTGTCACGGGTTGAGGGTTGATGGAGCATTGACCACTGCCTGCACGTGCACCAGCCAGCCTGCCCACCGCCACTGTCACGGGTTGAGGGTTGATGGAGCATTGACCACTGCCTGCACGTGCACCAGCCAGTCTGCCCACCACCACTGTCACGCAGCGCAGGACCGGACTGCTACTCTGGAGCTCTGGGCTGGAATCTTCGAGTGCAGAAGCTTTGCCCAGAGGACATCCCAAAAGGAAGATCCCCAAAGGCCAACTAATCCCCCTGTGGCAGTGTATTTTTACCTCTATGAGATTTTTACCTCTGGCCGCGTAGCCAATCAGAATCGTTTGTTTGTCCGCCATTGTGAATAATTACGAAACTAAGTGCATGGCTTTGTACATCGATTTCTCTGCAAATATGTAGATTTACACTCTCCTGCTCTATTTCTTGGTTCTTTCCGTTGTTTCAACTTCGTTAGGGATAGGGTTAGGGTTAGGGATAGGGTTAGGGTTAGTAGTAATCACGGGAGATAAGTAACTGTTCTAATGCGCATGCGCAGAGGTAAATATTTCATAGGACTACTTATTCATTATGACACCCCAAAGCCCGTGCAAATGGCTTATGATTAGAGAGTCAATGTCCTTAGCAAACCGTTAAGCTTTATCATGGTGTTTCACGTCAGCTCCATCCATTATCTGTAGAAGAAGGGGTCATTTATGCCAGTGACAATGGTGACATGGACACCATCACAGCACACGTCAACCCTATCCATTGTCTGTAGAAGGGGTCATTTGTGCCAGTGACAATGGTGACATGGACACCATCACACCACACGTCAACTCTATCCATTGTCTGTAGAAGGGGTCATTTGTGCCAGTGACAATGGTGACATGGACACCATCACACCACACGTCAACCCTATCCATTGTCTGTAGAAGGGGTCATTTGTGCCAGTGACAATGGTGACATGGACACCATCACACCACACGTCAACTCTATCCATTGTCTGTAGAAGGGGTCATTTGTGCCAGTGACAATGGTGGCAGGAACACCATCACACCACACGTCAACCCTATCCATTGTCTGTAGAGGGGGTCATTTGTGCCAGTGACAATGGTGACATGGACACCATCACACCACACGTCAACTATATCCATTGTCTGTAGAGGGGGTCATTTGTGTCAGTGACAATGGTGACATGGACACCATCACACCACACGTCAACCCTATCCATTGTCTGTAGAAGGGGTCATTTGTGCCAGTGACAATGGTGACATGGACACCATCACACCACACGTCAACACTATCCATTGTCTGTAGAAGGGGTCATTTGTGCCAGTGACAATGGTGACATGGACACCATCACACCACACGTCAACACTATCCATTGTCTGTAGAAGGGGTCATTTGTGCCAGTGACAATGGTGACATGAACACCATCACACCACACGTCAACCCTATCCATTGTCTGTAGAAGGGGTCATTTGTGCCAGTGACAATGGTGACATGGACACCATCACACCACACGTCAACCCTATCCATTGTCTGTAGAAGGGGTCATTTGTGCCAGTGACAATGGTGACATGGACACCATCACACCACACGTCAACCCTATCCATTGTCTGTAGAAGGGGTCATTTGTGATAGTGACAATGGTGGCAGGAACACCATCACACCACACGTCAACCCTATCCATTGTCTGTAGAAGGGGTCATTTGTGCCAGTGACAATGGTGGCAGGAACACCATCACAGCACACGTCAACTCTATCCATTGTCTGTAGAAGGGGTCATTTGTGCCAGTGACAATGGTGGCAGGAACACCATCACACCACACGTCAACCCTATCCATTGTCTGTAGAAGGGGTCATTTGTGCCAGTGACAATGGTGGCAGGAACACCATCACACCACACGTCAACCCTATCCATTGTCTGTAGAAGGGGTCATTTGTGCCAGTGACAATGGTGGCAGGAACACCATCACACCACACGTCAACTCTATCCATTGTCTGTAGAAGGGGTCATTTGTGCCAGTGACAATGGTGGCAGGAACACCATCACACCACACGTCAACCCTATCCATTGTCTGTAGAAGGGGTCATTTGTGCCAGTGACAATGGTGGCAGGAACACCATCACACCACACGTCAACCCTATCCATTGTCTGTAGAAGGGGTCATTTGTGCCAGTGACAATGGTGACATGAACACCATCACACCACACGTCAACCCTATCCATTGTCTGTAGAAGGGGTCATTTGTGCCAGTGACAATGGTGACATGAACACCATCACACCACACGTCAACCCTATCCATTGTCTGTAGAAGGGGTCATTTGTGCCAGTGACAATGGTGACATGGACACCATCACACCACACGTCAACCCTATCCATTGTCTGTAGAAGGGGTCATTTGTGCCAGTGACAATGGTGACATGAACACCATCACACCACACGTCAACCCTATCCATTATCTGTAGAAGAAGGGGTCATTTATGCCAGTGACAATGGTGACATGGACACCATCACACCACACGTCAACTCTATCCATTGTCTGTAGAAGGGGTCATTTGTGCCAGTGATAATGGTGGCAGGAACACCATCACAGCACCATGCACATGAACCAGGAAAAGGGTGGTGCTGCACTATCTGTGACACGCTCTCCCCGTGAGGGCAGCGTACATTTATCAGGGACCAACCCACAGTGACAAACCAAAACAATAACGATCAATCATTTCGATCCTTGGCGGAGGTTAACTCCGCGCCACCAATACGCTAGTATAACTTCTGAATGCAACATGACTGTTCATGACTGTTCAGCTATACATCTATACTATACTAGAGTAGTCTGAGGATTTAAGCACTGCCACAATAGCGGGCCACGTTGTATTCAAATTATGAGAGAAGAAGGACAAGAAATTCTATTTCTGTCACTGTTGGTCCCGATTCAATGCACATGCTGTGCTCAAGCACGGAGTTCCCACCATACACAACAAGTGCTGCATTGTATCGGCAAATCACACCCCTCCCCCACCCTCCCCCATTAAACAACAACAACAACATACAGTATTTATACGGCGCTGAATCTTGATAGAAATCAAATCAAAGCGCACACACACGTTAGCATTCATAGCGCAATCAAACAAAAACGCGATACAAAGCGAACACACGGATGATATAAATGGAATATAGAAGAAACAGACCTAATGGCAAGAGAGAGAAGAGAAAGAGAGCGGAGCTTTAATGACGGGGGAACAGGTGGGTTTTGAGGTTAGCTTTGAAAGCAGAGAGGGTCGGTCGCTGACGGAGGGAGAGAGGAGGTTTGTTCTAGGAGGTCGGTCCTGAGACAGCAAAAGAGCGCCGACCAACAGTTGAAAGCTTATACCTAGGGATCTGGAGAGAAAGAGGGTCAGAAACTGAACGTAAAGTGCGAGCTGGCGTATAGATGGAAATATTGTCGCAGAGGTAAGATTGAGCAGCTTTATGGATAGATTTATAGCAAAGTGTGTTTAATTTATACTCAATTCTGTCTGCGACAGGAAGCCAGTGCAAAGAACGCAGAAGAGGGCTAACATGATCGAACTTTTTCTTCCTAAGGACAAGACGAGCAGCTGTGTTTTGAATACGCTGGAGACAAGATAGAGTAGAGACTGATAGGCCAGAAAGGAGAGCATTACATCAGTCAATACGAGATTGGATGAGGGAAGTAACGAGCTTTGCTGTGGCTTCATCTGAGAGGTATTTACGAATATAGCCAATGCGACGAATTTGATAGTAGCAGGACTGACAGGTCTGAGTCAGGAAACTCTGCATGGAAAGGGTATTGTCCAAAGTGACACCTAAGCTTTTGACAGAGTCTGAGAGGGGAATAATATTGTTACCCAGTTGGATTGACTCTATGGAAACAGAGGCTAGTTTGTTTTTTGTCCCTACAAGCATTGCTTCGGTTTTTTCACCATTTAATTTAAGTTTATTTTGAACCATCCAATTTTGAATATCAATATAGCAGTTGTTACTTTCTGTGAGAATGGAATCTAGATCTTCAGGGGTTGTACTATTTTGGAGTTGTGAGTCATCTGCATAGAAGTGATGTTTCATGTTGTGCTGGTCGATGATATTGGCAAGAGGTGACGTATACAAAGTAAACAAGACAGGACCAAGCACAGACCCCTGGGGGACTCCACAAGAAAGCCTAACCTGTTCAGACTGACGACCATTGACCAGAACTGATTGAAAACGATCAGAAAGGTAAGAGGAAAACCAAGAAAGAGCAGGGCCCTTAATTCCAAAAGTATGTTCAAGACGAGACAGAAGAATGGAGTGGTCTATGGTATCAAAGGCAGCAGAGAGATCAAGAAGTGTCAAAAGAGAGATTTGACCAGCATCAGAAGCAAGTAGGAGGTCATTGACGATTTGAACAAGGGCTGTTTCAGTACTGTGGTTGGCAGACTGATAAGGATGATGAAGATTGTTAGAGGATAGATGATCGTTAAGTTGCACAAACACACACACACACACACACACACACACACACACACACACACACACACACACACACACACACACACACACACATACAAACGGGAAGGGACCAAAAATATGTGAAAGCTTGGGGTGACTTGGAGAGGGTTGGGGGTTGGGGTAGGGTGGGGTGAACAAATGAATGCGATAATATAAATGGTGGGAAAGAGGGCAGTTCTTACTATTATGTGAAAGCTTGGGGTGACTTGGAGAGGGTGGGGGGTTTGGGGTAGGGTGGGGGTGAACAAATGAATGCGATAATATAAATGGTGGGAAAGAGGGCAGTTCTTACTATTTTGATAGTCGCTTCTATCGACCCTAAATATGTTCAAATTTTTTTGCGAAGCATGATTTGTCATTCATTTTTAGTTAGTTTTGTTTCCATTTTTCATGCATGCAAATGTGTTTCTTTGATTGTATTGTGCTTGTACGAGACCACACTGTAATTTCACCTAACGTGATAATAAAGTATTTTTGACTTGACTTGACTTGACACACACACACACACACACACACACACACACACACACACACACACACACACACACACACACACACACACACTGCCCCTCCTCTCCTCACTCCCATCATTACTCCCCTCCCCCCCTCCGACAAGCAGTGAAGCGTAGGACTGAAGTGACTGTGTCTGAGAAACCCCTTTTCAATCGTACCCATTGTTCAAAAAGTAGAAAACAATCATAACAAATGTAGGCCCTATCAACTTCTTCGTTTAAGAAAAAGGCTCTGCTTCATTGAATATATTCTTCACCAACCCCTCTAAACCAGGACATGTGATGACATTAAAAACTGGAATATTTTAAAAGTTTATGCATTAAAAAAAAGGACTAACGAAATAGGGGAAACTTCCTAAGTCGTGGTCCTATACTGAGTAAGATGAGTTCGGTTGGCAGTTTTGTTGGCCCCTCTGGCAGCGACATTCTCCGATTTGAAAATAGCTCAAAAAGAAAATACTGTCGAACAGTTTGTCAGGAACTATATGGATATAGAACGGCCAATAAAACAGAAAATAGTTGATGTTACATATAAAATTGAAAGGTATCGGGTTAGAGAGAATTAACAGAACTTCCAGAAGGTTTCGTCAGTTGTGCCAGGCTACGAGTTCTGGAAATCAATTTAAAACAGCAAACTGAATCTGTCTTATTTTTCTGCAGGGTGTTCTTTCTGGAAAATGGAGAATTAAAAACTGTCAAACGAAAGCAGGAAAGACATCCAAGTCCTGTTTGTGTCTATTGGTTGTATATATATTATATATTAGTGAGATCGGCTGAACTGAACCATCACCGTGAAGAAGGTCCCCCTTCTACTGGGTTTTCTCAGGCACTGTCAGTGAGGGAAAAAACCAAGGGGAAAAAATTTGTGTTTCTGTTGTATGCATGCTGTGGCTGACCAACCATGACAGGGACGTGTGTGTGTTTTCTGTGTGTGTGTGTTGTGTGTGTGTGTGTGCGTGCGCGTGTGCGTGCGTGTGGTTTTTGTGTGTGTGTGTGTGTGTGTGGGTGAGTGTGTGTGTGTGTGTGTGCGCGAGTTGTGTGTGTGCATGTGCGTGGCGCGCGCATGCGTTATGTGTGTGATGCGTGTGCGTTTCTCGTAGCGCGCGCGCGAGTGTGATGTTGTGTGCGGTGTTGTGGTGTGTATCGCGCGTGTGTGCGTGAGTGTGTGTGTGTGCGTGCATGTGTGCGTGCATGTGCGCGTGTGTGTGTATGTGAGTGAGATATGTGCATCGTTGTGTGCGCGCGCACGTGGTGTGTGGTGTGTGCTGATCGTGTTGTGTGTGTGGTGACTCGTGAGAAGGAGGGAGGAGGGAGCGAGAGGTGGGAGGAGTGTGTGAGAGTGTGAGTGTGGCGACCGCCACCCACCCCACCACCCCTAAAATTCGAAAGAGTGAGAGAGAGAGAGAGAGAGAGACCATGGAGAGATGAGAGAAGAGAGAGAGAGAGAGAGAGAGGACGAGACGAGAGAGAGAGAAGCCGATTAGGCGGAATAGAGATAGAGAGGGAGAGAGGACGCCCGACCGAGAGGAGAGAGAGGAGAGATGACAGAGAGAGAGACGGGAGAGAGGAGAGAGAGCAGATGAAGGGATTGATGGGACGAGGAGAGGGAGGAGACTTGTTGCGAGAAGAGGGAGAGAAGATGAAGAGGAAGCGAGAGAGAGAAGAGACACGAGAGAGGAGAGAGACGGAGTCGAGAGATTGGAGAGGAGAGGAGAGAGTGAGAAGATGTAGAGAGAGATGAGAGAGAAACGAGAGAGAGAGAGAGAGTCTAGAGAGAGAGGAGCTCCCCCGCCCTGCACTAGTCATTGTGAAACCTGTTGCCTCGAGTGTAGAAGTCAGCGTGTTGTGTTCATTGTACGTGGTGGTGAAAATAATACACTGTGTAGCAAGACATCATTCACTTTCTACTTAGGCATATAAAAGGTGAGTAAAATGATGATGATGATGATTATCCATGGTTGTGGATGATGATTGTGTTGTCTTCGGATTACCTGGCTAAAAGGACTCCAGGAATGATACCATCAGCGAAGCACTTGAGCAAGTCAACACGATGGAAAGCTTACTAGGGCACCAGCTCCAGACGCAGAACATTCCGTGTGGGGCCATGTTTGATTTCCCCGCCCACGTGGGCAGGCCACACTCAGACTTCGGAGGATTTTTGGAAACTGATGATGTTATGCTATGAGCTTGTCATTGCTAAAGACAATTTTCCCGCATAACTATGTATATCTCTTTAGCATAACAGCATTTTGATGTAGCCTTGGTGTTATAGCCAATGTGAATTGGTCTGAAACAGCCTTAAGCCAAGGGCGGGATGATGATGATGATGATGATGGTGATCATGATGATGATGCTTAGTTATACTAGGAATTTACATTTTCAAAATATATCTCCTATCTCTCTCTCCTCTCTCTCTCTCTCTCTCTCTCTGTCTCGTCTCCTCATCTCTCTCTCTCTCTCTCTCTCTCTGTCTCTCTGGCCTCTGTCTCTCTCATCCCCCCCTCTCTCTCTCTCACACACACACATACACACACACACACACACACACACCACACACACACACACACACCACACACACACACACACACACACACCACACCATCTGCCTTCACACATATCTGCCTTCACGTGCATGCGTGCACATACACGTGTTAATCTGTATTAAGAATTTAGGAATAATAAATGATGAACATTTTAAGAATTCTCTCCTACTCTCTCTCTCTCTCTCCTCTCTTCACTCTCGCTCGCTCTCTCTCTGTCTCTGTCTCTGTCTCTCTCTCTCTAAAATTTACAGTACAGTTATAAACCGTCGTTTGCAAAAAATGGGTTGATGAAAACAATATTACTGGTGAGCATCAAGCCACTTTAAAAAGAATCACTCAACAATTGATCATAATTATGTTTACTCTTTTAGCGTTAGTACAAAAGCAGTTTTCGTTTAATAGGAAGTTATTTGTAGCTTTTATAGATTTTGCTGAATGAAGGAGGTTGGACAAATAGGTTTCTTTTTGATTCCTCCTCCTAAAATCGGTCAAAACATGCTCTGGTCCTGTTATAGTATAAGAGAAAACAGAAGAGAAAACGGTCTAAAAAAGCGGGCGGAAAGCTATATAGGTGTATTAAAAATGTGTACGAAGAGTGTTTTAAAATTATCATTAAAGGTAAGATTGTAGTTCTAATTTTAACAAAGACTTTATTAATTATACGTATGGTGGGAACCAAGGCGGATGTCTGCAGTCCTGTTTCTATTTTCACCTTTTTTATAATTAACGGGAATTAGCTAAAAGAAGTTAGTTATTTGTAAAAAATGGTAGACATGGTGCTTATCTTCTACAATTGATCATTTTTGAACTTTTTTTATTATTACTTGCAGTACGATGTATCGCTCCCTTATTCTTATTAGCAGAGAGAAACCAGACATTGGGGTACAAACACAGGTTAAATAAGTTAAAGCGGCAGCCACAAAAAAAAATCTTGATTTTTTTTTTTTTTTAAACTGTAAATTTAAGTAAAAGTAATATAATAGTCTTTAGAAAAAAAAAAGAGGCGGTTATTTATCTGAAAGAGAAAGATGGACTTACAATAATAGAGATATACCAGTGGTGTTAATGCATATAAATATTTAGGTATCTTATTTTCTACTAAACTTAGTTTCACTGTGGCATGCAATGACTTGGTAAGTAAAGCTAAAAACGCTACATTTATGTTATTTACGGAAATTTCGTGTATTGAAGCATGTGGCCCGGTTTTTTTTTTTTTTTTTTTTTTTTTTATTTTTTTTGTAAATTGATGTTTTTTTTTTTTTTTTAAAGATATTGACGTACCCCAAGTTACAGCCCATCCGTAGTAATTTATGGAGCAGGAATACAATTTGGGGCTTGGTGAAAATCAGACCTCAAGTCTTTTTTTTATTTAGTAGAAAGAGTACTAGCTTGTTTCGGATTGAGAGACAAATATATTTAGGACTTGAGTCCCCCCCCTCAAACACCCCAATAGAACTCTTATAAGGGGAGGGAAGAGAAAGACTGATAGATAATCCGATTTCCCCAAGGATTATAGCTATATGTCAACATCCGTTATTGGTTAAACATTGACGATCTGATGGAAATTACAGATTACCCCACCTAAGGCCTATTGAAACATGGATGTTAGATGCTTAGATTTAGATGAGTAGAGATTAAAGAAACTGGGTATCAAATACTCGATACAAGCTTGGAAGCAGCCCTGGCGAGGGTATGCGGAGGAAAATCCCAGGGGTGCAAGAAATGGAACGGACCTCATTGTATGTGTTTTAAGGAAAGATTAATAGTATGTAGATGGCAAGAATATGGGAAACTCAATGTTGTGTAAAATAACCGGAGCCGTTTTTTTAAATACTGTATAGAAGCATATTGTGCCACGATACAATGCTATGGTTATAAAAAACTTATATTTGAAAAATTTATGGATTTAAACATTTTTGACAATTTTATTATGTCCTCACAAGAAGATTAGATGTGGAGTATCGAGGATTTTTTTAGTACATCACATATCAGTATTATAAGAGGACACACGAAGCTGAACTTAATTTGCTCCCACTCTGAAAGAAAACAAGGGAGAAGAGAGATGATGTCATTTTTGTTATGTTGTCTGCCTTTTGTAGATGATTTAAGGAACATACGGTACATTGTGCACACGTTTCTTACAAACATCCAACCAGTTTTTCGTTTAGTTTTTACTCCTTAGATTTTTTTCTACGAATGAAAAGATTGTAAGGAAACCAGGTGTCGGATTTTTATTTCTTATTACATAATGCCTTTCTGCCGTTGCGAGTCAGTTATGATACTCATTAGAGTAGACAATAATTTCGGTAAATATATTATGTGATCAAGTTGTAAAATATGATTGTATTTGTTTATGAATGCTAAAAACGAATTTGAATGAGGGGAAAGCCGGAAAATATTTAATGAATTAAATAAGGTAACTTGTACTAATATATAGTAATCCTCTCAAAATACAAATATAATACTTCTCTTCACATATAAAATCTAATATCTACTATAATAACAATATATGTACTATATATGCAGTATAGCCTGTCTGATGTCATGTATGTATTAACTGGGCTATGTATGTATATATATAGATATTCTCATATACGCTACAGAAAAATAATAAAGAATTTATACAATACTAATAATAAAGATACCAGATAAATTATAAAGGTAGGTGGGATAGTGTGAACATCCATGCCACCTCACCTGACTAAAGCATGGATGTAGTACGTCTCTAGATAGAGCAAATAGCATCGAAACTCATTAATTAATAATTGTATTGTGTTAAAAGAATGGGGATCGAGTGCTATATATTTAAAGTTTATATACTGTACGGAGGAGATTATGGGGGATTCACATCCCTCTCGGCGATGGGCCTTAACTCACATCATATATACAAAGCTCACATAACAAGTCTAAATCGTGGGAAACATCAAGTAACAATAGTTCGTGGTAGATCCATCAGATAATCCATATTCAAACTAATCCCAGATCTCATTAGAGCCGATCTCCTAGATAGCTTTCATATAGTAGAGGCTTAGCTCCTCTCCTGAGACATAAGTACAAATGTACAATAAGCTAACCAACAACCTCCACTCCCA
>JAGGCT020004157.1:89145-91645 GCA_017654935.2 Phymorhynchus buccinoides
AAAAGGGGTTGCCTGCCTCTTGGGTGGTTGCAGTCAGCTTCATCACATCACTGCAGAAGGCTTCTTGAAACGCTCTTGACTACTCATGGTGAATTGATAACTCATCATTATCATCTCCTTCCAGGGATGTCTCAAACTCTTTGATGACACATGAGACTTCAGGGCCACTGACCATCCACCGTCTAAGTGCAGACGGATTGTCTGTGAGTCCGACAGCGCCACCTTCACCTTTGACTATGGCGTTGTTTTGCTCATGTGCATGGTCTAGTGCAATCTTGGAAAATGGGCGAGCAGTTTTCTTGAGCACAAAATGGCCTTTGTTGAACTCATGAGACTCATTGGCACTGATGTTCCCCATGTCATTTATCGTGTACTGTCAGCCATCCTTGCATAATTCTGCTGATCAATTTTGTGGTGTAAAGAACACTCGTGCCATTTCTTGTCATTTTGGATCAACATGTGTATTTTCATACATGATATATCATCGTCCAACGTTTTAGCATTAGAAAATAATTTTAGCTTAATCATTTTAGCTTTATAATATTCACTGCGGGCACCTCGTGCTAGAAAATCGTCTGCAGTTTTGGCTCATCTTTTTTATTTATTTATCAAAATAAAAAACGATTTTGAAGTGGCTTCAAATCTGAAATCAATTATATAACATTGTGAAGAACAATATACCAAAGTATTGTGCTTGTTGCACGAAGTGCACAATTCTGGTTAATTCTGCAACATAGAACCCCCGCTACTACCTTTCATTTAAATTACATAGAATTATTTTTTTTTAAGTGGTTTTCTTTGATGTCACGTTAGACGCATACGCAGATTTGATTGATAGGTAGTCCATAATTTAACACTACAATTATCATTGGAATAAAGACGGTGGATCTCTTTTTATATACGTTTTCTTACGGCGTTGGAGATTCGATTCGTGGTTGTTATTTTAAATGTCCTTTTTGTAATGTATATAATAATACTCACTTTGGAAGATTTCTGTTTGATCATTTCGGTGACGTGTGATATGATGGTGTGTTGATAGAACTTAGTAAGTGTGTTGTGTTTCGACACAGACATTAGTAGGCATGTAGAAGTTAGGATGGCGCTATGTATTGCCTAATGCATTTCACTGCCATATTTTCTTGAACTGTCTCATTTGGTGTGCGTCTGGTCTAAACGCTGGCCGCTCGGGATTGTGAGAATAGGAAATTAGTACACGATCACAAAATATGTTTCATATTAACATGAACACGTTTTTATAATGAGCAATGGTGTGGGTACAATTAAAGGCGTGGATAAGAAGGGCAAAACAGTAGACCCAAAAGGTGATTCATTCATATTTCTTCTTCGTCGATCGCTCTGACAGTTTCCTGTCAATTATGAGCGCAGATGCGTCATGCTGCCGTTATGCGCCTAAAACAGGCCCGTCTTCGGCTGCAGAAAATATTTGCAAGAATGTTTCGAAAAAAGGCAGGAGAATCAATCAATCAATCAATAAATTCTTATTTATTGTCCCCATTTAAGACAAGGACATTTGTCTTGCAGTCAATATAAAAGAATACAAAATACAATGCAATACAATACAATAAATACATAGACATTAAAGAGACCGCACACGTGAACAGTCCCCACAACCACCACGGCAGCACAGTTCAGTCACGATATAACTGAATGGATCAGCAAAGCAGAAAGAGAGTAGATGACAGTAAGCAAAGGGAAAAGGGCAGAGTCAAAGAGAGTGACAGATTATTATAGGAAGTTACAAGCACAACACGGTATCTCCACGGGGGATTCATTCATACTGTTGCAGTAAAAACAAAAGGAGTAGTGAACCTAACTCAACATTTCCACTGACCCGAAAGCCTGGCCAACTTTCAAACTACTGTATGTTAAATGCTGTTTGGGTTGGAAAAGGTCACTTGAAATGCAGAGGGGGTAAAAAATGAAGAGGTCAATCTGACATGATTGGAAGTAGACAGCGGATGTCACCCGCTGAAGAAGAACAAAGTTCGAAAGCTTCCAATGTCTAGCCTACTCCATCAGGTCAGATATACCTCTTCATTTTTCTCCCTCTGCATAATTATGTTAAATGCTGTTTTGTGTGTGGTATAATGACAGGTCAGGTAAAAGGCGAGGGAAAGGGGAGGGAGGAGAATCATTGCATCGGGTGAAAGCCAGAAGGTGCTATCATCCTTCTAGTCCTTTTGTGATGGTGCAGTCTGGCTGTCACCCAACCCCATGGGTGGGTGCCTGGGAGGTGGGCGGACAAAATGTCAACGAGATTTAAAAAAGAAAAATGATTGGAATGCGTTCACTGAAAAGAAATAAAACAAAATCAAAAACCACAAAAAAGAAGAAGAGAAACCGAAACATACTGCATCCCGATTTAAACTTATGACAGACAACGCCCACCTCTGTAATAATGCTTTCTGTTTAGCATTCCCATGTACACCGTAGAATCGACATAGTTATTAGATATCACCTAAAACTCGTCTGACAGGCC
>JAGGCT020004157.1:96645-106645 GCA_017654935.2 Phymorhynchus buccinoides
TATCTCATTTATATCTCATTGGCTGGTGGGTATTTTTTGTTAGGTCTTAATGGTTTTGTGATTGTGATTTTCAAGTTCACCCAAAAACGAACACCAATGCATCGGATAGACCCTATTCTTTATCTTTTTTTTTGCCCTCTTCACTCATAAAATCTTCAAACACGATGCTTTGGAGCCACTTGCATTAATGTAATGTAATTTTGTATGCTTTTGCTTTAAAAAAAACCAAAACAAAACCATACAACAACAAATAATGTCTCAGGTGCACCGAAACGTGCCTACTGAAGTTCAGGATCATCATCTAGTTTAAGAAGTGGGAACTGCATCACTTGGAGGCAAAAAATGAGAGTTGGAAGTGGCGAAGACTTCCAAACCATTTTTCAGAATAGACACATTGCCCAAAAGTAACGTTGCGCACCCAAAACAAAATAAAAAGAGACCTCACATATCAGGGTAAAGCCTAAATTGCCATATATGATACAATATGATACGATGATATACAAGAGAAAAAAGTATAAATTTAGTAGGCCTACATGTTCATTCTTTTGCTGTCCCATTTTCTGGGCCATACAGTGGCGTTTCTCCCACGCCGCTCATTCTATTATTCAGAGTCCCAACTCACAACCACACCCCGGATTGTCAGGTCGCGGAACCCGATACATGTACATTTAATATTGGTACTAAGTTTTTTAAAAAGAAGTAAATTTAGTATATAATATGAATACTAAATACAAGAATTTAATTTTAGGTTACACCGATCGAGAAAGGAGTGTGCAGGAACACAGTTGAGGGTTCGCTGGTCGAAGACGGCGCCCACGGCACACCTGAAGGTGACCAGCCTGCCCAGGGAACAGATGTGGAACGTGCGGCAGTCCTTGTCGTCGACCCGGAAGTCCCGGAAAGAGCGCTGCACGCAGGGCGTGAAGGCTGCAGCACCCACACTGATGAGCAGAACAACGATGGCTAATCCGAACATCGTGAAGTAAAGGAGGTCTTTTTTTTTTTAGAAGCGAAATATTTCCAAGAATGTCACAATTGTGCTTGTTATGTTACAAAAAGTGAAACGACTCTACTGTCAGTTTTCTTCTTCTTTATGCTTGATGATAATTGTAGTTAATTTTGACGAATGTTTTTAACAGCCTTTAATTTTTAATCTAAGCTTTGATTTTTTTAGTTTTTCGAACTGAGAAGTGTTTACAAAGTCAATTTGTTTTTCTCTTTTTGTTCTGTGAAAGTGCACCAACACAAAATTCTTGACCTCTAAAACTTTGTTTGGGAGTAGCTTTTGTGAAGCTGACTGCTGGGTTTGCAAGCTGCCTAGCTCTTTATACTTCAGCTGTTATCTCCCAACCGACTAACAGTGTCCACCCCAGGAGATGACGAGTCAGGAAATAATCCGCCCATCAAAGACCGATTAGGGACAGCCCCTGGTTGGACCCGGGAAGACCAGTCTCCGCTGATAACCCTGTGGCGGCACAGATTGTCTCCGCTGCACAAATTGTCTCCGAGACAATCCGTGCAGGGAGACAATCCGTGCCGCCTAGAGGGCACGGATTGTCTCCGCTGCACGGATTGTCTACCTGTATCGACCCTTACAGCACGGATTGTCTCCAATGCTAGCTTTCTTTCTCTTATTTTTTATGTCACTTTCTCTTTGTCACTGTCTCTCTCTGTCTTTCTCTGTCCCTCTGTTTATGTTTATCCATGCAAGCGTGCCTGCGTACACGCACATATGTGTGTGTGTGTGTGTGTGTGTGTGTGTGTGTGTGTGTGTGTGTGTGTGTGTGTGTGTGTGTGTGTGTGTGTGTGTGTGTGTGTGTGTGTGTGTGTGTGTGTGTGTGTGTGTGTGTGTGTGTGTGTGTGTGTGTGTGTGTGTGTGTGTGTGTGTGTGTGTGTGTGTGTGTGTGTGTGTGTGTGTGTGTGTGTGTGTGTGTGTGTGTGTGTGTGTGTGTGTGTGTGTGTGTGTGTGTGTGTGTGTGTGTGTGTGTGTGTGTGTGTGTGTGTGTGTGTGTGTGTGTGTGTGTGTGTGTGTGTGTGTGTGGTGTGTGTGTGTGTGTGTGTGTGTGTGTGTGTGTGTGTGTGTGTGTGTGTGTGTGTGTGTGTGTGTGTGTGTGTGTGTGTGTGTGTGTGTGTGTGTGTGTGTGTGTGTGTGTGTGTGTGTGTGGTGTGTGTGTGTGTGTGTGTGTGTGTGTGTGTGTGTGTGTGTGTGTGTGTGTGTGTGTGTGTGTGTGTGTGTGTGTGGTGTGTGTGTGTGTGTGTGTGTGTGTGTGTGTGTGTGTGTGTGTGTGTGTGTGTGTGTGTGTGTGTGTGTGTGTGTAAAGTGTATGACAATGTTAGGCAAAAAATGTTTTGTTTTCAATCCATATATTATTGAAAGAAAAAATGTTGCTTCACTTTTGTCGTCTGACAATGAAGCTGTGTTGAAGTCAGTAGCCAAATTTATAGCTGAGGCACAAACAGTGCGCCAGAAATGTTTGACGGCAGTGCATAATGCTACTAATACTGTTGTTTAGATTATGGATGTTAAAGGGTGTCTACACCTCATTTAAATATTATGTTATCCGTGGGTTATTGTGTGAAAGGTCGAGAGAAGCTTATCTTCTCTTTCACTCGTTGCTTCTTGTTTCACTTTGCTAATCGATCGCTAACTTTTGTTCTTGTTTGTCCTTTTTCTGCCTATGTAAACTACATTTTCCTTTTACAAATGCTTTAGTATACTTGAATGTGACAAAAGATGTATACGGTACTGGATTTAGTCATGTTCATTCCTTATCTTTGTTCATAACCCTATATAAGAGAGAGAGAAATGTTATGATTACCCCCCTTGTCATTAGACCCTTTCAGGTAATGACAATAAAAACGTCAAGTGTCAAGTCTCTCTCTCTCTCTCTCTCTCTCTCTCTCTCTCTCTCTCTCTCTCTCTCTCTCTCTCTCTCTCTCTCTCTCTCTCTCTCTCTCTCTCTCTCTCTCTCTCTCTCTCTCTCTCTCTCTCTCTCTCTCTCTCTCTCTCTCTCTCTCCATCTCTCCCCACCCCGTCTCTCCCTCCCCACTCCCTCTCTCTCCTTGGGTATTTCTCGATTTGAGTGCTGATCGAGCACGTGCGCGTGAGTGTGTGTGTGTGGGTGGGGGGTGGGTGGGAGTTATGAAGATGCTAACCGTGTAATGTGTATGGGAGGTTGTTGAAAACATATTTCCCGCCCTTGTGTCACTCACGCGACGATCACTCCATGCACTTATGCTCTTTGCCATGCCTGCTTGTTAACCGGTTATCAATCTTCCTTAGTTTATTTTTTGTAAATTATTTTTTTATAGCTTTGATATTGTTATTTTGTTCATTTCGCTTTTTTTTCTTGTCTTTTTTCTTTTTGCGTAATCATGCAGACTGGCTATCATAGTTTTGTTCTTTTTCATATATTGCATTTGACTTGTATTTCACTTGTTGTGCATATGGCAGATTCCATTTTTGGAATGAAATGTTCCGATGGGTGCATATGTCTTGGAGTCAGTTGTACTTTCTCACTTGTTATTTTTGGTGGGTCGTTGGTGCATTATTGTATTAATTGTTTTGTAGATAATGGATAGTACTATTTCAGTCACTTCAGTTAATAATTGTCAGGGCCTGAATGGTAAGCAAAAAAGGCGTGACGTCTTTCATTACCTTAAAAATAAGAAGTACAGCGTTTACTTTTTGCAAGATACACATTTTGAGGAAAACAAAATGGAGCAATACGTTAGTTCAGAGTGGAGTTACCAAGCTTTTTTCTCTGAAGCTAGAGGAGTTGCAATCCTTTTTAATAATAATTTCGAGTTTAAGATTTAAAATGTATACAAGGGAAATGGAAACAGATAGTTTCTATTTGAAATTAAGCAGAAGGATTTTCTTTTTGCAAATGTGTACGGGCCAAACAAAGATGACCCAGAATTTTATAGCATATTAAATAACAAAATTAAAGAGTTCCATACTAATAATATAATAATTGGGGGAGATTTTAATTTAGTTCTTTATCCGTTAAGAGATTATGATAATTATAAAAACGTGAACAGCCCTAAGGCTAGAGATGCTGTGGACCGCCTGACAGATGACTTGCAATCAAGTGATATTTGGAGAGAGCTAAATCCAGATTGCCGTAGGTTTACATGGAGAAGGAACACTCCATTTCAGCAAGCCAGACTGGATTTCTTCCTTGTTTCTGATCATGTTGTTCCGAATGTAGAAGATATAGAATGTGGATATCGCACTGATCACTCCATGATATTCTTAAAATAGAAACTAAACGAAACATTTAAGCGCAACACATTCTGAAAATTCAACTCATCTTTACTAAAAGACAAGGTTTACATCGACGAAATTAACAAAGAGATCACAAATGTTAAACGAGATTATGCAGCGAGTCCATAAGAGAAGCAATTGACAACGTTTCACTTGAAAATTTACAATTGACAATTCCTGATGATCTATTCTTAGACTTGGAATGAAGATAAGGTCAAAGACAATTTCTTATGCCGCCATGAAAAAAATGAAAAAGAAGAGCGAGGAAGAGCATAAACTACAGGAGGAACAGCATCTCGAGCAGAAGGAAATTAAAAATGATGAAGTATTTAAAGCCGTAGACTCTAAAAAGGAACACAGAATTCTGATCGCTTCTCGGCCTTTTGGCTGGGACATAAATTTTGTTTATACCCTGGTTTGGTTTGTTCAGCCCGTCGTACATGGCGAAAGCCGATACGCGACGTTAAACTGAACTTCCATCCAAAAGGAACAGCTGAAAGTAATTCGAGAAAAGAGAATAGATCGAAGATCAAGGGCTAGGTGGATATCTGATGGAGAAAAAGTAACAAACTATCTTTGCAACTTAGAAAAACGACATTACATAAGTAAAAGCATGTCTAGACTAAATGATAAACATGGTAATGTTCTACAAGACCAAAAGATATTCTGCATGAAGTTAAGGGTTTTACAAACATTTGTATGAAAAATCAGACGTGGAAGATTGATGATTTAGTGAGAAATATCCCACGCTTAGATAATGAAGAACCACAAATGTTAGAGGGTGATATTACAATTGAGGAAGCAGGTTTGGCTCTAAAAAAATATGCAGAATAACAAAAGCTCTGATGGTTTCACTACCGAATTTTTTTAAATGTTTTTGGCGTAGGATTGGTGCTTTTGTTGTTAGAGCCTTAAATGCAGGATTTGGAAAAGGAGAACTTTCTTGCGTTCAGAGACAAGGCATAATTGCATGCTTACCTAAAGCTCAGAATAAAGAACTGACCAATATCGCTGTTAAATGTTGTATACAAAATAGGATCTAGCTGCATAGCCAATGGATTGAAAGTATATTTACCTAAGCTCATCAATGAAGATCAAACAGGGTTTATGAAGAATAGTTACATTGGAGATAATTTAAGACTCATTTATGATATAATAGCGTACTTAGATGAACATAGCTTACCTGGGCTTTGCTAAACGCTGATTTCAAGAAAGCATTCGACTCGGTTAATTAGAATTTCATGCTTAAAGTTTTGAAGGCATTTGGATTCCAGCAGGAATCAAGAAAAGAAAAAACAGATCAAGAAAAACGTGAGAAAAAAAAAGTAACACTAAGAGGTGGGAAATGATTTTAGCAGCATTTAGCTTGCAAGAGATTGCATGTGTACTATAGCGGGGGTTCTATGTCGCAAAATCGTGCACTTCATGCAACAAGCACCAAATTTGGCAGAGATGGCCAGATTTATGTCCTTAACAAAACCTGATATAGAGCCACCATGAAAAATGTGTAAAAACGTGTTTTGGGGGCATTTTTCAAAATGGCCGACACAAAAAAATGGAATATATTTTGCATAATTGTTCATTTAATGCTACAAACACCAAATCTGGCTGAGAAGGACAATTTCATGCCCTGAACATAACCTCATACAGGTCTATTTGAAAATTAATTTTTTTTTGAGTATTTGAGCAATTTCCAAGATGGCCGCCAGCAAAAAGGGGAATCGTATGCTGTACAATGATTCATTTTCACCCATAACACCAAATCTGGCAAAAAAGGACAGTGCTATATCCTGAAGAAAACCTGATGAGCCACAATCAAGAAAAGAACGAAAAATGTTTTTGAACAACAAATCAATTTTGAATATCACTCCCGCAAATTAAAGTTAGTTTACAGTGCTATTCATGATAATAGATGACGGAACCAAATCAGCATAACCACAAGTCATCCAGACTCTCTTCAAGCAAAAAAGCGTTCATAATGTAGATATTTTACAATAACATATATTGTGTACATAACCAGTTTTGTGTACTGCCAGCAGGTGCGGCGGCATGAGGGGGGGGGGTGGTCGGGTGGGGGGGGGGGGGGGCTGTGTAGGGTGACTCACCTAGTTGCTGCTGGGCTTCGATGACAGGAAAGCACAACTGCTGAGAGCAGTGCACTGTAGTCCCTGTTTCCAGCACCCACAGTGTTTTGTCCTGCAGGCCTTCTTGCAGCCACATTTCAGCAGTTCTCTGCACACTCTAGATGCTTCTGGAAGGCTGGTCCAGAAAGGCTCCCACTGTCCTGCAACGAACCGCCAACCCCAAGCAGACGGATTTGGAAGAGTTTGTACTGGGCGGTCTGCCTGGCCCCAAATGTAGCTGCCTTGGCAGATGGCCCTCTTCGTGTGCTGCAGCAGCGCCTCACTGGTTGGTGGAACATTCTCAATCTGCCGGCCCTTTTGGTTGAATAGGTGTCTCCTGGCACTGTTGACGTCGAGACAGTTGCTTGTCTTGTCATACAAGAGCACAACAAAGCGCTCCAGTGCTGCTCTGTCTGTGGATGTCAGCTCACATGGAGGTTCAGACAGTGCCATAAAAGTCCTGGTGACATCCTCAGAGGCACCCCATACATCCCACGCCTTCTTCTTCCTCACTCCACTGTGAAACTGTGAAAGATGGGCAGGCAACGTGACTTCTCCGGACCAAGGGCCCCTGCGATGTGATGAGCAGCGATGTGTCTGAGATCCTTCCCAGTACCCATGGACACCCACACCTCATGTGACGGATGGCGTGATGCTGCGGCAACAGCTAGGACGACGACATCAGTGTCCACAGTTCTGAGAAGGATCCTCCTGCTGTCCTTGGCAGCATGGCAGAGGTGGACCATCATCCGGCTGTCAGCTTCCTCATGTGTGCATGGAGACAGGTCACTCAGCTCTGCAGGACTGTTGGAGACAGCAATGGACCCTTGAGTGCTGATGATTTGTTTGTCAGTATCAAGCGTGATAGCACACTGAGCGAGGTAGTGGAAAAGCTCAGATTTGTTTGAGTCAACCCTGAGAAAACTGTGCCAGTTTGGTGGTATGACTGTTTCAGGGCTGACTCGTCTCCTCTTTCCAACTCCTCTGTTGTCCCTGGTGCAACTTTTCAAACTGTCAGATCTGTAGATGTCAAAGACAAGATCCAAACGATCAACATTCAGCAGCATCTGCGTGGCAGGAATACACTTTCTGCGTAGGATCCAAATGTTTTTGCAGCCCCTGGCCTAATCATGTTGACAACAGCAGCCCCATCAACAATCATCACATCCGCTGCAGGCCTATTTTCTTCCAGTGGATGCACAGCTTCAATGCACTAAAGCAGGCTTGCTTTTGAGGCGGACCTGAGTTTTCCTGCAGAAGAGAGTGAGGGAGGAGTGGCCTGATTCTCATAGGTGAAGAAATCATCGAGGCCTCCACTGCGTGTCTGGCAAGCTATGCATAGCCTGGAGTCATTCTTGAGGCTTGATAATTTGTAGGAGCTCGCATTTTTCTTCTTCCCCTTTACGCCTGAAATCAATACCAGGTTGTTTCTCTTGATGGGATCTGACAACAGCTTGGTCTTTTTCAAGAGTCGATCGTGGATGAAAGCCTTGAATTGTTGATCTCCAGTCGCCATCAGTTGTTTCATGGACTCGTGTGCTGCTGGACGCACAATGTCCTTACTGTGAAGTGTGATGAATTCTGCACTCCTCTTTGAAAAGGGGTTGCCTGCCTCTTGGGTGGTTGCAGTCAGCTTCATCACATCACTGCGGAAGGATTCTTGAAACGCTCTTGACTGCTCATGGTGAATTGATAACTCATCATTATCATCTCTTTCCAGGGATGTCTCAAACTCTTTGATGACACGTGAGACCAGGGCCACTGACCATCCACCGTCTGAGTGCAGACGGATTGTCTGTGAGTCCGACAGCGCCACCTTCACCTTTGACTATGGCGTTGTTTTGCTCATGGGCATGGTCTAGTGCAATCTTGGAAAATGGGCGAGCAGTTTTCTTGAGCACAAAGTGGCCTTTGTTGAACTCATGAGACTCATTGGCACTGATGTTCCCCATGTCATTTATGTGTACAGTCAGCCACCTTGCATAATTCTGCTGATCAAGTGCAAAGAACACTGGTGCCATTCTTGTCATTTTGGATCAACATATGTATTTTCATACAACGTTATCATCGTCCAACGTTTTAGCATTAGAAAATAATTTTAGCTTAATAATTTTAGCTTGATAATATTCACTGCGGGCACCTCGTGCTAGAAAATCGTCTGCAGTTTTGGCTCATCTTTTTTATTTATTTATCAAAATAAAAAACGATTTTGAAGTGGCTTCAAATCTGAAATCAATTATATAACATTGTGAAGAACAATATACCAAAGTATTGTGCTTGTTGCACGAAGTGCACAGTTCTGGTTAATTCTGCAACATAGAACCCCAACATAGAACCTTTCATTTAAATTACATAGAATTAATTTTTTTTAAGTGGTTTTCTTTGATGTCACGTTAGACGCATACGCAGATTTGATTGATAGGTAGTCCATAATTTAACACTACAATTATCATTGGAATAAAGACGGTGGATCTCTTTTTATATACGTTTTCTTACGGCGTTGGAGATTCGATTCGTGGTTGTTATTTTAAATGTCCTTTGTCAAAACCTGTAATGTATATAATAATACTCACTTTGGAAGATTTCTGTTTGATCATTTCGGTGACGTGTGATATGATGGTGTGTTGATAGAACTTAGTAAGTGTGTTGTGTTTCGACACAGACATTAGTAGGCATGTAGAAGTTAGGATGGCGCTATGTATTGCCTAATGCATTTCACTGCCATATTTTCTTGAACTGTCTCATTTGGTGTGCGTCTGGTCTAAACGCTGGCCGCTCGGGATTGTGAGAATAGGAAATTAGTACACGATCACAAAATATGTTTCATATTAACATGAACACGTTTTTATAATGAGCAATGGTGTGGGTACAATTAAAGGCGTGGATAAGAAGGGCAAAACAGTAGACCCAAAAGGTGATTCATTCATATTTCTTCTTCGTCGATCGCTCTGACAGTTTCCTGTCATTATGAGCGCAGATGCGTCATGCTGCCGTTATGCGCCTAAAACAGGCCCGTCTTCGGCTGCAGAAAATATTTGCAAGAATGTTTCGAAAAAAGGCAGGAGAATCAATCAATCAATCAATAAATTCTTATTTATTGTCCCCATTTAAGACAAGGACATTTGTCTTGCAGTCAATATAAAAGAATACAAAATACAATGCAATACAATACAATAAATACATAGACATTAAAGAGACCGCACACGTGAACAGTCCCCACAACCACCACGGCAGCACAGTTCAGTCACGATATAACTGAATGGATCAGCAAAGCAGAAAGAGAGTAGATGACAGTAAGCAAAGGGAAAGGGCAGAGTCAAAGAGAGTGACAGATTATAGCAAGTTACAAGCACACGGTATCTCCACGGGGGATTCATTCATACTGTTGCAGTAAAAACAAAAGGAGTAGTGAACCTAACTCAACATTTCCACTGACCCGAAAGCCTGGCCAACTTTCAAACTACTGTATGTTAAATGCTGTTTGGGTTGGAAAAGGTCACTTGAAATGCAGAGGGGGTAAAAAATGAAGAGGTCAATCTGACATGATTGGAAGTAGACAGCGGATGTCACCCGCTGAAGAAGAACAAAGTTCGAAAGCTTCCAATGT
>JAGGCT020004157.1:111645-124145 GCA_017654935.2 Phymorhynchus buccinoides
AAAGAACTTGAAAATCGCAATCAGAAAACCATTAAGACCTTGGTGGCCATTAAAAAATACCCACCAGCCAATGAGATATAAATGAGATATACCCGATGCTCTCTCTCTCTCTCCCTCCCTCTCGTAAAGATAAACATTCAGTATATTTTATTTATCAGAAACGACTTAATCCAACAGTCAGGCTGACACACACGGTATGAAATATTAAAGTTGAAAGTAATACATATCTGTTCAATATATTCTATGTGAAATCATTCGACTTATTCATCTTCTATTTTTAAATATACCTAAGGTATAGTCCAACACAGCCATCTCAATTAAGTCAGTAAATGGAGGGGAGAGAGAGAGAGAGAGAGAGAGAGAGAGAGAGAGAGAGAGAGAGAGAGAGAGAGAGAGAGAGAGAGAGAGAGAGAGAGAGAGAGAGAGAGAGAGAGAGAGAGAGAGAGAGAGGGGGGAGGAGAGAGAGAGAGAGAGAGGGTGGGGCGTTGGCATCGGGTATATCTCATTTATATCTCATTGGCTGGTGGGTATTTTTTGTTAGGTCTTAATGGTTTTGTGATTGTGATTTTCAAGTTCACCCAAAAACGAACACCAATGCATCGGATAGACCCTATTCTTTATCTTTTTTTTTGCCCTCTTCACTCATAAAATCTTCAAACACGATGCTTTGGAGCCACTTGCATTAATGTAATGTAATTTTGTATGCTTTTGCTTTAAAAAACCCAAAACAAAACCATACAACAACAAATAATGTCTCAGGTGCACCGAAACGTGCCTACTGAAGTTCAGGATCATCATCTAGTTTAAGAAGTGGGAACTGCATCACTTGGAGGCAAAAAATGAGAGTTGGAAGTGGCGAAGACTTCCAAACCATTTTTCAGAATAGACACATTGCCCAAAAGTAACGTTGCGCACCCAAAACAAAATAAAAAGAGACCTCACATATCAGGGTAAAGCCTAAATTGCCATATATGATACAATATGATACGATGATATACAAGAGAAAAAAGTATAAATTTGGTAGGCCTACATGTTCATTCTTTTGCTGTCCCATTTTCTGGGCCATACAGTGGCGTTTCTCCCACGCCGCTCATTCTATTATTCAGAGTCCCAACTCACAACCACACCCCGGATTGTCAGGTCGCGGAACCCGATACATGTACATTTAATATTGGTACTAAGTTTTTTAAAAAGAAGTAAATTTAGTATATAATATGAATACTAAATACAAGAATTTAATTTTAGGTTACACCGATCGAGAAAGGAGTGTGCAGGAACACAGTTGAGGGTTCGCTGGTCGAAGACGGCGCCCACGGCACACCTGAAGGTGACCAGCCTGCCCAGGGAACAGATGTGGAACGTGCGGCAGTCCTTGTCGTCGACCCGGAAGTCCCGGAAAGAGCGCTGCACGCAGGGCGTGAAGGCTGCAGCACCCACACTGATGAGCAGAACAACGATGGCTAATCCGAACATCGTGAAGTAAAGGAGGTCTTTTTTTTTTTAGAAGCGAAATATTTCCAAGAATGTCACAATTGTGCTTGTTATGTTACAAAAAGTGAAACGACTCTACTGTCAGTTTTCTTCTTCTTTATGCTTGATGATAATTGTAGTTAATTTTGACGAATGTTTTTAACAGCCTTTAATTTTTAATCTAAGCTTTGATTTTTTTAGTTTTTCGAACTGAGAAGTGTTTACAAAGTCAATTTGTTTTTCTCTTTTTGTTCTGTGAAAGTGCACCAACACAAAATTCTTGACCTCTAAAACTTTGTTTGGGAGTAGCTTTTGTGAAGCTGACTGCTGGGTTTGCAAGCTGCCTAGCTCTTTATACTTCAGCTGTTATCTCCCAACCGACTAACAGTGTCCACCCCAGGAGATGACGAGTCAGGAAATAATCCGCCCATCAAAGACCGATTAGGGACAGCCCCTGGTTGGACCCGGGAAGACCAGTCTCCGCTGATAACCCTGTGGCGGCACAGATTGTCTCCGCTGCACAAATTGTCTCCGAGACAATCCGTGCAGGGAGACAATCCGTGCCGCCTAGAGGGCACGGATTGTCTCCGCTGCACGGATTGTCTACCTGTGTCGACCCTTACAGCACTGATTGTCTCCAATGCTAGCTTTCTTTCTCTTATTTTGTATGTCACTTTCTCTTTGTCACTGTCTCTCTCTGTCTTTCTCTGTCCCTCTGTTTATGTTTATCCATGCAAGCGTGCCTGCGTACACGCGTGTGTGTGTGTGTGTGGGGTGTGTGGTGTGTGTGTGTGTGTGTGTGTGTGTGTGTGTGTGTGTGTGTGTGTGTGTGTGTGTGTGTGTGTGTGTGTGTGTCGTGTGTGTGTGTGTGTGAAGTGTGTGGGTGTGTGTGTGTGTGTGTGTGTGTGTGTGTGTGTGTGTGTGTTGTGTGTGTGGTTGTGTGTGTGTGTGTGTGTGTGTGTGTGTGTGTGTGTGTGTTGTGTGTGTGTGTGTGTGTGTGTGTGTGTGGGTGTGTGTGTGTGTGTGTGGTGTGTGTTGTGTGTGTGTGTGTGTGTGTGTGTGTGTGTGTGTGTCGTGTGTGTGTGTGTGTGTGTGTGTGTGTGTGTGGTGTGTGTGTGTGTGTGTGTGTGTGTGTGTGTGTGTGTGTGTGTGTGTGTGTGTGTGTGTGTGTGTGTCCAGTGTGTGTGGTGTGTGTGTGTGTGTGTGTGTGTGTGTGTGTGTGTGGGGTGTGTTGTGTGTGTGGTGTGTGTGTGTGTGTGTGTGTGTGTGTGTGTGTGTGTGTGTGTGTGTGTGTGTGTGTGTGTGTGTGTGTGTTGTGTGTGTGTGTGTGTGTGTGTGTGTGTGTGTAAGTGTATGACAATGTTAGGCAAAAATGTTTTGTTTTCAATCCATATATTATTGAAAGAAAAAATGTTGCTTCACTTTTGTCGTCTGACAATGAAGCTGTGTTGAAGTCAGTAGCCAAATTTATAGCTGAGGCACAAACAGTGCGCCAGAAACGTTTGACGGCAGTGCATAATGCTACTAATACTGTTGTTTAGATTATGGATGTTAAAGGGTGTCTACACCTCATTTAAATATTATGCAACAATATGTTATCCGTGGGTTATTGTGTGAAAGGTCGAGAGAAGCTTCTCTTTCACTCGTTGCTTCTTGTTTCACTTTGCTAATCGATCGCTAACTTTTGTTCTTGTTTGTCCCTTTTTCTGCCTATGTAAACTACATTTTCCTTTTACAAATGCTTTAGTATACTTGAATGTGACAAAAGATGTATACGGTACTGGATTTAGTCATGTTCATTCCTTAACTTTGTTTAATAACCCTATATAAGAGAGAGAGAAATGTTATGATTACCCCCCTTGTCATTAGACCCTTTCAGGTAATGACAATAAAAACGTCAAGTGTCAAGTCTCTCTATCTCGTCTCTCTCTCTCTCTCTACTCTCTATCTCTTTCCCTCATCTGTCTTCTCCTCGCGCTAACGAGCGAATGACTACGCGCGGCGGCGTCGCTAGCTCTCACTACCGTGCGCCAGCGCGCTCACTCTAAGCTCTCTCGCTTCTCTCTAGGCCATACTAGCCCACACCCCATGGAGCGACCCCCACTCCCTCTCTCTCCTTGGGGGTATTTCTCGATTTGAGTTGCTTGCGAATCGTAAGCATCTTCGTTTTTGCCGCCAGTCTGAGTTGTGTGTGTATGTGGATTTGTGTTGGTGTGGGTTGTGGGGCGACGGGGCCAACAGTATGTTGAGAGCGGGAGAGAGTGGGCGAGAGCTCTCTCTAGGGTGGTGGTAACGAGGTACTGTTATGTAGCGATGCTAAACGTGATGCACATGAGTCTGCTTGTGTAGTAGAGATGGGAGAGGTTGTTTGGATAATGTAACATATTGTTGCCCGCCCTAGATGATCGCCCTCAGTACGCGGTCACGATCACCCTCCATGCACCTTATGCTCCTTTGCCATGCCCAGACTTTGTCTAACTCGGTGTTATCAATCCGTCCGTAGTGTTATTTTTTAGGTATAAAATATTATATTCTTTATCAGCCCTCTTGGAATATTTGTTATTTTGTTACATTATCCGACACTGCATTGCATATCTTGCAACATCAATCCAATTGTCTTTTTTTTTTTATATTGCGTAATCATGACAGACTGTGTAGATACGCCAGACGATCGTGTTGTTCTTTTAGATATATTGCAAATTTGACTTCTGTATTTCACTGCTTGTGCAGATGGCAGATTACCTGTTTTGGAATGAAAGTTGTTCCGTATTTTATGGGTGCATATGTTTTCTGGATAGTCAGTTGTAACTATTCATAACTTGTGTATTGTTGGTGGTGTCGTGTGTGGTGCATTATTGATATTAATTGTTTTGTAGATATATGTGATAGTACTATTTTAGTCACTTCAGTATGAATAATTGTCAGGGCCTGACCCTGAATGGCTGAATGTAAGCACAAAAAGGCGTGCGTTGACGTCTTTTGAATAAAAAAAGGCGTCCGCGTTGATGCGTGACGTCTTTCATTACCTTAAAAATAAGAAGTACAGCGTTTACTTTTTGCAAGATACACATTTTGAGGAAAACAAATTGGAGCAATACGTTAGTTCAGAGTGGAGTTACCAAGCTTTTTTCTCTGAAGCTAGAGGAGTTGCAATCCTTTTTAATAATAATTTCGAGTTTAAGAATAAAAATGTATATACAAGGAGAATGGGAAACAAGATAGTTTACCTATTTGAAATTAAGCAGGTTTAAGGATTTTATTTTGTTGCAAATGAGTTGTACGGGCCCAAACAAAGACCTTGAGCCACTCAGAACGGGTATTGAGAGTATACGCATATTGACATAAACAATGAAAGTTAAAGGGAAGTTCCATTAACTAATTAGATGTGCTAGATAATGGGGGGAAGATTTAAATTTAGTTCTTTCATCCGCATGTTATAGAGGTATATGATAATTAATCAAAAAAACGTCGAGACCCTGCCCTCGTAAGGCTTAGAGATGCTAGCAGCTTATTGCTACGGAAGAAGTGCTGCGTGAGTGCGACCAGAGTGAATCTTGCAGTGCCAATCAGGGAGTATTTGGGAACTGAGAGAGCTGAAGATCCAAGATGTGACCCGGGTTTAGGGTTTACATGGGGAGAGCTAGGAACACTCGCGTGATTTCAGCAAAGCTGAGACTGGATTTTCTTCCTTGTTTCTGATCATGTTGTTCCGAATGTAGAAGATACAGATATAGAATGCGGATATCGCACTGATCACTCCATGATATATTTAAAATTGAAACTAGATGAAACATTTAAGCGCAACACATTCTGAAAATTCAACTCATCTTAACTAAAAGACAAGGTTTACATCGACGAAATTAACAAAGAGATCACAAATGTTAAACGAGATTATGCAGCGAGTCCATAAGAGAAGCAATTGACAACGTTTCACTTGAAAATTTACAATTGACAATTCCTGATGATCTATTCTTAGACTTGGAATGAAGATAAGGTCAAAGACAATTTCTTATGCCGCCATGAAAAAAATGAAAAAGAAGAGCGAGGAAGAGCATAAACTACAGGAGGAACAGCATCTCGAGCAGAAGGATCCGATAATGCCGGTAATTCTCACCCTTGCACTGATCGTCTGAATTATCGCTACACATTATGGCTTTATTACTCCAAACACAGATTATGGGAGACACTGTTGATTGTTTGAAAGCGAGAAAATGTTATCTGTAAATGTATCACTATAGGAATGTTGCACAATTTTTACAGAAGCATGCCAAAACGCTCACATCCTCCTCCCTTTTCTCTGCCTCCTCATTCCCCCCCCCCCACGTCTAATATCACGATTAGTGATAGACTAAATGATCTCACATACACACACAAACACACACAGGCATGGTAATGGGGGCAAAGTGGTTTTCAGGAAAATGTCCTGGGGTCCAGGGGGCCGAAGGAAATTCAATAAATGAGTGAAATTTTCACTTTTTCATGCATTTCACAACCCACACACAGCACAGTCTAATATCACGATTAGTGGAATAGACCTGAAAAAATCCACACACACACTCTATATCACGATTAGTGGACGACATTAATAAATCATCACACACACACACACGCACACATACACACACAGTCTAATATCACGATTAGTGATTAGACATCAATTAATCCACCACACACCACGCACTGCACACGCACACACACACACACTGACCTTTAAATCCTTCATTGTTCTTGGGTACTTATGTTAAAAACAATGTTACAAAACTATCCAAAGGACAAAGGGAAAAGAAAAAAAAGAAAAAATCTACAAACCAAACCCAAACCCTCGTTAAGAACTTTCAAGACATGGTTTACGATGGTGGCGAAAACAAAAGTAAACCTCAAGCTTGAGTACGGACGGGTACACGTAAAGCGCACACAAAACACACACGCGTGAAATATTAAAGACAGCACCCTCAAAAGAAAAAGAAAAACACACACACAAAAAAGCGCCCACACCCTCACTCACACAAAGCACACACACAAAATCATCATTAATGAAGCCCTGTAGTGTTATTATCATGATACTGACACTTTATCCTCGTTGATACTTGAATAACATGAGGCATGGGGGTCAAAATGAGTCCAGAAAAGAACAAGGTGAAGCAAAAATAGAATGTGAAGTAAAAGAAAGAGCATAGCATCGGTGACACCAAAACCTCGACCTCAATTTTGGTAGTTATGAGAAAAATGAAAACAAAAAGTTTTAAAAATTAACCGAGTTGACCACAATTGAACTATGATGAATACGTTTGTTCAAGACATTGCAAGTTTAGTCCTGCATTTCGTTAAAATTACTTTATACTATAAATAAATTTAGACTTGAAAAGAACGAAGATACGAGTTTTTTTGTCATTAAGTATATCTGACATATATGGACTTATCGAGTGTTTTCTTCTATTTTACATAACCTCATTTACCTCATATAGATAAGTACGTCTAGAGATAAGAGCATATATGTGGAAGGTGGCGGGAAAATTAGAAAGCTGACTATGTATACACTCAAACAGATCGAGATACGAAGGTTTTTGACCTTCACCGACAATATTATAGCCCAGGAGGTGACAACTCACCCAAGTCTGAATACCGGATCCGTCCTATAAGGGTGCACCGATAAAAAGAGAAAACAGAACCCAATGTCGTCAAGTCAACACACACACAGCACGAACGGCAAATGCCATCCTTGAACAAATGGACTACATGGGGGTAAGAATGACAGGAGGGGGGGGGATAGGGGAGGATGGGGGGGGGGGGCTAGGGGTTGTGTAAATGCCAGCCTTGAACGACATGGCAACTGGGGGGAGAATGACGGGAGGGGGCAGGGGATAGAGGGGTGGGGGTGCAGGGTGTGTGTACAAATCAGCCCATTGAACAAATGGACACATGGGGGAAGAATGACGGGAGGGGGTCAAGGGAGGAGGGGGGGGGGGGGCAGGGTGTGTGTAAATGCCAACCTTGAACAAATGGACATCTGGGAGAGTGACGGTACAAAAAAAAAAAATAAAAAAGAGGGGCAGGGAGGAGGGGTGGGGGCAGGGTGTTGTTGTAAATGCGAGCCCTTGAACAAATGGGACACATGGGGTAAGATGGACGGAGTGGTGCAGTGTAGGAGTAGGTGGGGGCAGGGTGTGTGTAAATGCCCGCCTTGAACAAATGGACACATTGGGTAAGAATGACAGGAGGGGGGTGGGGGGTGCAGGTGTTTGGTGTGTGGTGTTGTGTGGATGTGTGTGCTGAGATGGGATATGGAGTGAGGTAACTTGGTATTTATTTGGGGGGGGGTTTTATTTGGGATATATTCTAATAACGAACACTTAACTCATTCCATGCTGGCCAGTTTCTTTCCCTTGCAACCGTTCTCTACTGTTCCGATTTGCATAGGTTACCAACAAGTTATTTTCTAAATAATGGTAACAGATACAAACGTGAAAATTTGGAAATATGTACAGAATATACAGCACTAACAGCTGCAAAAGTTTCAAAGCGTCCACTTTATTTAGTTTTTATTTGTGATATTTTAAAATAAATGCTTGTTTTATGAAGGCCAGGCACACTCATAATAGCGAAAATATGATTTTAAGGTCCCAAAATAGCCTACAGCCAGCAGGTCGAGTGTCGAAAGACATGACTGAAACGTATTATTAGCCCTCTGCGCCACTTTGAAGCGTGCATAACTGTTAACCTACTGAACTATGAATTTTAAAATTTTTGTTCACATGCTATATCCCTTTACCTTAGTAACGAGGCGTTGTGCGCGTGCCCTGCGAACGAGAGTGCAGGTTAGTATATAGAAAGAGTTAACAGGGCTCCCGGCAAACAAGGACACAGTTTAATTGATTGGGCTTTTCAACACCTGGGGGGGGGGGGAGCCTTGCCGAGTCGAAAAGGTGATATTTTAAGGGCCGATCTGCCGATGCCCCCTGGTGACAAGTCAGGAGCAGGTCATCTTCTGTGGCTACATACCACTAGTTCCTGACAGGCAAGAGCGATAATGTTAATTAGGTAGCGTTCGCATCTCAGGGCACGAGAAAGGGGCAGAGGATTTTCGGTATAAAGCCTCATTATGTGATTTTTTTATATTTTTTTTACAGTATCTTTATTAGAGTTTTGCATTGGATTGTCTGCACAAAATCTGCTTTGAAGAAAAGGGACAAAAATAGCTCAAACTGCTGCAGATAGTTTGAGCACCCTACATACGAGTGTTGCGTTTTTATCCATAATACACTTATATGTAACTCGTATAGTAACTTTCACACTATTACCAATGTGAGAGAAGGACATTATCTTTACATCAATCATATAGTGAATAGAATGGTGTATGCAGGGCTCCCAATCGTCCCGTAAATCGAGGGGTCCCAGGGACTCCTTAACTTAAATTATAGAGGGTCCTGGAGGTGGGATAGGGGGTTCCAAGTGGCATTGCGAATGCTGAAAATATTTTTTTCTAGTGCATCACTGGGACCCCCTGTATATTCTTTTAAGGAGGGTTCTTTAGAATTTTAGTACTTCATAGACCCCCAAATGGGGGTCCCTGTGAGCCCTGGACTTATCTCTGTGACATTCGGGCTGCATCTCCCCCGGAGGTGCGTCCGCCGCAAGTGCCGCGCTCTACCACAATTTTTATTTTTTTTTTTTGTTTTTTTGGGGGGGGGGGGTGTCGGTCACAATTGGAAAACCTAGCTATGCAATTTTTGACGCATACTAGGCCGGCGGGGTTTCCTCCCTGCTCGTAAATACCGACTTTCAATCAATCGAACAACACTGCCGTGGGAATATTTAGGTGCGGTAAGCGTGCACTCGGGTTCAGACTAGCTTTAAGTCCCCGACCTGATCGAAGGACTTGGATGGACGTTCAGAAAACTTTGATTTTCCTGTCAAAACTAAGAATGAAAAGGGGGAAGGGCGGTGAGGGAGGGGTGAGGAAGCGGAAGGGTTCGAGACCCGGGGTCACTTCACTCAGTCTCACGTGCTGCCAATCCACACGCGTTACAATCTCGGCAGGTTGAAACGTGTCGCAAAACCACTCCCACTCTGCCACGCCTTTCTCCCTTGGGGGGGCGGAGGGATGGGGGCTAGTGTGGAGGGTAGGGTGTGTGGCTTAGGTGGGATATGGCGTGAGAGGGGGGTGTGAGGGAATGGGTGGGGGGGGGGGGGGTGGGGGGGGGGGGGGGGGGGGGGGGGGGTGGGGGGGGGGGGATGGGGTGGGGGAGGGGGGATGATATTATGGGGGGGGGATGGGTATGGGATGGGGGGGATGGGGGGGGGGGGGGGGGGGGGGGGGGGGGATATGGGGGGATGGGGGTTGGGGGGGTGGGGGTGGGGGGGCTTGTGGGGGGGGGGGGGGGGAGGGGGGGGGGGGTGGGGGATGGGGTGGGGGGGGGAGTGTGAGGGATGGGAGGGGGGGGGGGGGGGGGGGAGGGGGGGGGGGGGGATTTGGGGAAGGGGGGAGGGGGAAGGGGTGTGGGCTGAGGAGGTGGGATAGAAAGAATGTGGTGGAATAGCAGCAAGCTACCACTCACAGCAAAGCTTTAAGCTCTCGCTACAACTCACAACAAGCTTTGTTAGACAAAATCAAAACATTCTCTAAACACAGGATAGAGTAAGAAAAGTATGTTAACAAACTTAGTAAACCTCTCCCAGTAAAGGATAGATAGAGCAACTTAACAATAGTGGCGTATAAATAACTAGCGCAGTCCTACATTTTTTAGGAATGCTGTATTAAACTGAAATGAAAAAACGCGAATAATTAAGCACACACACACACACAGAACCAAACAAACACACCATTGACATTTTGAAATAAAAGTAAATGACAAATTAAATCAATATCAATTTTTTTAAAATTCCTTTTAGGCCGTTAGCCCTTTAGGAACAGGGTCAATGCACAAGACGAAAACATCAAAATTATAACACAACACTAAATTAATTAACATTTTTAATAATTCATCATCCAATAATGTAATAATTGCCCCAGACTATTTGAGAGTTTTGGTACAGTACTTTAAAAACAAACAAAAAAAAAAAAAAAAAAAAATTGTTTTTAAATGAGATGTCATCAAACTGCTTAGCTTGCTTGGTTCTAAAGACACACACCCACGCCACGTGTCAAAACCACGGTTTTCACGACGCGTTTTCCGTCTAATAGCTGGGCCCAAGGAATCTTAAGAAATCTCTTCCTAGCATAAGAGGGAATGTGACACGTGACCTGGTGGGAGGGGGGTCTTTAAAGCATGAAACATGACAAACGTTTCAAACACTGCATTGCAGCGCCAAGCGTATTTCATGCCGGAATATCATGCGACGACAAGTTTGGCAAGTACAGCGGAACCTCATTAGTATAGACCTTCTTTTTTAACCCTTTCACCGCCAAAGTCGCATTTTTAGCACCACGGTGATTTAACCCCTATGTCACTAAAAGGCATCAAATTGGGCTCTATTATCCAAAGATCCTATTGTCTAAGTTTTGGGAAGTAAGGATAGAACCTTATTTTATATATATGTCACAGAAGAATCCACATAACATGTACTAACAGATGGATTTTGTTCTCTAACCACGGTTAATATTTTTGATAACAAATAAAGTTCTGTGGGCATTGAACACTAATGGCTAGGCGGGTGAAAGAGGTTAAAGACTCTCATCTAAAGATGTGACCACAAAAACAATTTTCACCGACTTTTCACCCCTTATGATATCCGGGGGGTTTTCTCAAGATCTTAATACAGACCCACTGACCCACACGATTAAGTCCCTTGGTTTTTTTTCTGGGTAGCTGTGACCCACAACAAATGTCCCCCAACTTCAAATTGAGGCTGCTCTTTAAAAATGATGTTTCGTTTTCAGTTTGGGGGCATTTGTATGGGAGTCAAACCTGGTCAAAACAAGATTTCTTACCAGCTATAAGAGGGAAAAACATGTGAAACCCGTGATTTTGACACGTGATCTGGTGGGTCTTTAACCCTTTCATCGCCACTGTCGCCCTCTTGGCATACACAATGATTTAACACCCATGTCACTGGGAAGGCATCAAATATGGGTCTGGTATCCAGTGATCTTATGTTCTTCATTTTGAGAGGTAAGGACAGGCCATATTTCATGCAGGGGGGGAAGGAGGGGCGAGGGTGAACGTCACAGAGGAATCCCCTTATATTGCAGACGAAAAATTTTTCTCTACCCTGGGTAAGTTTAACCCTTTCAACGCCAGCCATATTTTCAACCAAAAATTTCCATTAAATTTACCTGGGTAGAGAACAAAATCCATCTGCAGCTTTGTATTGGGGATTCTTCTGTGACATATCTAAAATAAGGTCTATCCTTACTTCCAAAAAAACTAAGACAATAGGGTCTTTGGATGAATAGAGCCCAGTTTGATGCCTTTTAGTGACGTATGTGTTAAATCACTGTGGTGCAAAATGCGACTTTGGCGATGAAAGGGCTTTAATGGTAAATTTTTGTGCTGAGACGAGGATGGGTTAAAAGGTTAATGGGTAGGTTTCACTGTAATGCACTAGTGCGCGACAAATGGCCTTGGGCACAGCATCCACAAAAACACATGACTCCCGCACTAGCAAACGCAGGCCTGCCTGACGCAATCAGAGGATTTGATGTAGGGAAAAAATAAGGGTGGAGGACTTCGTGAAAATCAACCTCGACTTATAGATCACCCAAAACCATAGCACCCATGCACGGCACGGGGCGATAGAGCTTGCAAATCGCAGGAGCGAGGCCAGCGACCTCGCTACCAATTTTGTTTTTTTTTCTTTTTAGAAAAAATGAGGGGCTCTTTGGCGGTTTTTTTGGCGGGTTGGGGCGGGGACCGGGGATTTAGCCGGTACCCGCCCAGTATAAACTGACAGAACTTGAAAAACGTTACGTAAAAATATAAACGACATCAATTTTAGAATGTTCGGTTTTCTAGGAGCTGTATGTCTGTTGACTCTAAAATAAACGAGGCGAGAGCTGTGGATCTACCTGATGGAAGAGTAACTTCCCTGTT
>JAGGCT020004158.1:5000-7500 GCA_017654935.2 Phymorhynchus buccinoides
TGTCTACCAGTGGAATTGGAATTGCCACATTGTCCCCCTCTTGGCCTGGACAGAGATCCACTCTACCGCGTTTGACCATTCGCTCTGCTTGCTCTTGCTGACATGTACGACTGGCTTGCCGCTGGATTCGGTTGTCTTCCTGCCTTTTGTCAAGAAGCGAGAGTTCTGTCCCACCCAGATCAGTTGATGTGGAAGGCTGTAGGAAAGTGTCAGCTGTTGCATGTTCATCTTCACTGTCTGTTGCTGCTTCGCTGACAGTGTCACACTGGGCTGCAGCCATGATTGCCTCACTGAAAGATGTGCTGGGTGTAGACTGAAGTCCAGCTGAAAGATCAACTTGACTGTTTTCGGCCCAACCTCCGGCTGCCAAGTGATTCAAAAGGGTGGATGCATCCTCTTCAGCGGTTTCATTTGTGAGTCCTGTTTGGATGGTTTCAGTGGCTGCTTGTTCATCTGAACTTGTTTCAGCATGGGGTTCTTGGGGAGCATCATCTGCTGGCAACCGAGCAATGGCGAGGAGATCATCTTCCGTCTGCAAACGATCGATCTGTAGGCAGATATGTAGAATTCAGGCCCATTTTTGGAGGATATCCAAGCATTGCCTGGAGAGGTGACCTTTTGATTGCTGCATTGTATGCCCTGTTCTTCGAAAACTGAACACATCGCAGCCCAACTGACCAGCGCGTTGTCTGATTGTCTGTCCTCCATGCTATGAGAATGTCTTTGATGTCTGAGCTGGCCCTTTCCACTGAGCCCTGATTCTGTGGGTGACGTGGCTTCCCGTGGACAATCCTGAGTTCAGGCCAGATATCGCGCAGCGCGTTGATGACGCCAGCGGTGAATTCAGAACCATTGTCTGACTGCAGAATCACAGGCGCTCCGATTAAAGTGAAAATGTCACACTTTTTCCTTCCAAACAGGAGATGGGTTTGTACTAAAAGATGGGCTAATACTCAGTATTTTACTGCAATCAACACTTTCCCATTCTGGCTGACATGCATTTCCCATTCTGCCTGATATCTAGTTCAGCCAGATGGGTAAACCCAGACCATTTCCCATATTGGCTGAAATTCAGGCAGAATGGGTACAAACTTCTCTTGAATTTCAGGCATTACTGGTAATGACTAATTTTTTTAGCCATTTCCAGTAATGGCTGATTGAAACAGGTAGTTCCGGAAATGACTAAAAATTCCAAGCATTACCCGTAATGACTAATTTCTCATTTTGACTGTAACACTGAAATGCACACAGATCTGAAGGGGGGGAAACCAAAAGCTCAACATTGTGTCAACATTTCGATGTATTACTCTTTGTCAAGACTTCCAGAATCAGTCACACTACTCTCATTACTAAATGTTACACAAAACCAAATGTACACCAAACAGTGGAACTAACAGCAGGCAAATAAACAACCGAATTAAAGGGCAGAGATACACCCACACACAGGCAGGAGAGGCAAACTGACAAGACAGATTCCAACTATGAGGCTTTATTATACTGCTTCTTCGTGTTGCCCAAGGGCGATAATTTTATGTAGGTGGCGCTTTCACGTGAGGCCCTCTGTTCACTTGAGAGAGAGAGAGAGGAGGGAGAGAGAGAGAGAGAGAGAGAGAGAGAGAGAGAGAGAGAGAGAGAGAGAGAGAGAGAGAGAGAGAGAGAGAGAGAGAGGAGAGAGAGAGAGAGAGAGAGGAGGGAGAGAGAGAGAGAGAGAGAGAGAGAGAGAGAGAGAGAGAGAGAGAGAGAGAGAGAGAGAGAGAGGAGAGAGAGAGAGAGAGAGAGAGAGAGAAGAGAGAGAGAGAGAGAGAGAGAGAGAGAGAGAGAGAGAGAGAGAGAGAGAGAGAGAGAGAGAGAGAGAGAGAGAGAGAGAGAGAGAGAGAGAGAGAGAGAGAGAGAGAGAGAGAGAGAGAGAGAGAGAGAGAAGGAGAGAGAGAGAGAGAGAGAGAGAGAGAGAGAGAGAGAGAGAGCGAGAGAGAGAGAGAGAGAGAGCGAGAGAGAGAGAGACTCAGACTCAGACTCAGAAACTTTATTTTACAAGGAAACGAATTTAGGCTGGGCCTAGTCTTCCATTCTGTCCTTAAGAGAGAGAGAGAGAGAGAGAGAGAGAGAGAGAGAGAGAGAGAGAGAGAGAGAGAGAGAGAGAGAGAGAGAGAGAGAGAGAGAGAGAGAGAGAGAGAGAGAGAGAGAGAGAGAGAGAGAGAGAGAGAGAGAGAGAGAGGAGAGAGAGAGAGAGAGAGAGAGGGAGAGAGAGAGAGAGAGAGAGAGAGAGAGAGACAGAGAGAGAGACAGAGAAGAGAGAGAGAGAGAGAGAAGGGAGAGAGAGAGAGAAGAGAGAGAGAAGAGAGAGAGAGAGAGAGAGAGAGAGAGAGAGAGAGAGAGAGAGAGAGAGAGAGAGAGAGAGAGAGAGAGAGAGAGAGAGAGAGAGAGAGAGAGAGAGAGAGAGAAAGACCTGAGCTAGAGAGAGAGTAGACCTAGCAACAATGGATGCCTAGGCCGTGCAGGC
>JAGGCT020004158.1:25781-35897 GCA_017654935.2 Phymorhynchus buccinoides
CAAATATTCCCGAACTGATTCAACATCTCTGAAATCATACTTATCAAGTGTTAGCATTACAGTCTCTAAATGTAACTGAACAAAAAATTCCCAAAATACAATTTTTTTGATTATCCTCCAATATTCCAAAATAACAACGAAACATGGAGGATTAGCACTGCGTTATATATTCAAGAAAAAGTTGAATATTTTGAAATAGAACCACCTTTTTCAAAAGATGTTAAAACCATTAATGCATGCGCAGCAAAAGTGAAATTCAAAGATTCACTTACATTAAACGTAGTTTCCGTTTATTTGTCAAAAGGCCCTGACAATGAAAATACAGAATGGCTACGCAATGTACAGGACCAACATGAAAAATGGTTAATAGCAGGTGACTTTAACTCACATGCCCCATTCTGGGATAATGAGTGCAAAATAGAAACGCATAATCGTTTTGTTGAAAACATAGTAGACTCGTCATTGTGTATATTAAACAATGGTAGTGTTACAAGAATTTCTGATGTTTCACACCATTGAGCAACAGCAATTGACTTAACTCTTATACCCCCTGCCATTGCTCCAAGCTGTGAATGGTCTACTTTTAAAGATCCTCTTAATAGTGATCATTTGCCTATAGTTATTACCATCAGAGGTAAACAAACTATTAACGACTGCACTAAAGATAAGATCCCAAAGTATAATTATAACAAAGCTGACTGGATTAAATTTGAAAATATGCTCTCTACTTGCAATTGCGAAGATATTATGGTTGACAATTTTGACACAAGTTATATGAATTTTGTTGATAATGTCTTGCGAGCAGCTGATCTTTCAATTCCTAGATGTAATTTTGATAAATCAAGTAAATATGCAGGTAATGTATGGTGGAATGCTTCTTGTGAAGAAGCAAGAGAACAAAAAATGGATGCCTACAAAGCATATCTAAAAGATAAAAAAGATCCTGAAAAAATTGCTGAAAAGAACAAAGTAAAAACTCATAGCAACAGAGTAAATGAAAAAGCTAAGGAAGACTACTGGTCAAGTTTTTGTGAAAACGAAGTTCAAGACCACAAAGATCTACAGAAAACATGGAAAAAATTAAAAGAAATGAAAAATGGAATCAACCTTCCTGAGTACCCAATAAAATTGAAAAATAATGAGTTTCCCTCAAATTTTGAAAAGGCTGAAGCATTTGTACATATTTTCGCAAAAAATAGTAACAATGAAGGCCTCTTAGAAAACCAAAAAATATACAGAGAAAAAATGGACAATGATGAATATAATGGAAAAAGTCCTGATAACAATCACTATGCAAATGCTCCCATAAATTTTCAGGAAACAAAAGACGCAATTTCCACCCTTGGTTCAAAGAAAAAATCAGTAGGACCAGATGCTATTTCTAATGAAATGATAAAGCATTTACCAGTTAATTTCATAATCTGTTTAACCCTATTTTTTCAAAAATGTTGGTCTGAAGGGGTTCAACCATCTTTGTGGAAACAATCAGTTGTAACCCCTATCCCTAAAGAGGGTAAGGCAAAATCAGATACAAATAATTATAGACCAATTGCGCTTACGTCACACGTGGGAAAACTTATGGAAAGAATTATTTTTAAAAGACTCGAACATTATTGTGAAAAAAATGGTATAATACCAATACACCAGGCTGGCTTCAGAAAAGGCAGATCAACGGTTGACCATCTAGTAAAAATGACCTCACAGATCAAACATGTTTTCCCGTAGGAAAAATGTACTTGCCACTTTTTTCGATATTAGAAAGGCGTACGACCAAGTTTGGCATTCAAAACTTCTGAATAAATTGAAATCAATAGGCCGTTCAGGGTGTATGTACAATTACTTAAAAACCTTCTTAAGTGATAGAAGATGTGCCAGTGAATCACCGCAAGTTGTTGAAAGCACAGCAGGAGGAGTGGGACTTCATCCCACAGCAAGACATTCGCCGTCTGATCAAGTCCAATGCCGATAGTGTCCCAGGCACTTGTTGCTGTTCAAGGCGGCCACACCCTACTGATCTGACAGCCCCCACACCCAAGGATAGCAACTGACTGAATGAATGCACTCGCCATACATTCAGCTAGCACCATGTCAAATTTCAAAACGAAATTCGATTGTGTGATTTTCTGTTAAGTTTTGAAATTAAGATGAAACTTTGACTAGGCCTAGAAGTTATGCGTATCTTTTTTTGGACAGTATACATACCTCACTCCCAAGAAAAAATGGTGTGATGTTTTGAATGTTCTTAGATGCGCAAATGACCACGAACGTATCAAGGAATGGTTTTTGAATCTGCATGAGAATTGAATGCAAAATGAGGCTTTACGTCCTCTCTGCCTGGGATAATAATTTTGTTTTGTTAGAAATATTAGTCACACCCCGACAAGTATAAACAGCACAACTCAAAACGTGATTGCAAGCTGTAAGATTTAAAATATTTTTTGAAGTTGACATGATCTAGGCAATTGGATTATACATGAAAACTGATGAGCTTAAAACTGTTACTATTATGTAAAACATGTGTTTGTTTGGAATGTATTGTTGAATGAATTTTGGTGTTTTACGTCCTCTCGACCTGGGAAGGCACATATGGGACATAAGGAATGTATTGTTGGAAGCCTGGCCACGCTACAACCCCCCGAACATCAACATTAAAATTTCATGACTACATTTTTTGAAACCAAAATGTTATTTTATTAATAAAAGCCGATTGATGGCCCCTTAATAAAATGAAGAACACATTTACAAATATTTGTACACTATATGCAGAGATAATCTGATATTCTTTCACACATAGGGGAAAATATATTTTATCCGGGAATTTTTAAATTATAACTAAGGGAAGCAACTCAGCTCCCCTGAAATGCTCCTATCAACATGCACGCGACGCAGTGCCGTGTTGTGTTTTTAATGGAACGAGAAGTTATTTCTTTGAGTAAAACCTACTATATCAAATGTTAAAAGATGCTTGTTGTATGTTTGAAATTAAGATGTCATCATTATACAAGAGGCAAAGCCTTCAAGGCTCACTCGAACAGGAACACGTGGGACAACAGCATGTAAAGATTGAGGGGGTGTCTAAAGTACAAGATTGCCAATAACATTTTAAAGTACAAATGAAGCTATCGTTAATGGATACAACTAAAAAGATTTTTTTAAAAGTGCCCATGCCGAGAATCGGACCCGGAACCATTGGTATGACAGACAGACACTCTACCAATGAGCTATCGAGTCTTTCGTTGTTGAGTTTCTTAATGTTGCCTGTTGAATACTCTCTAACCCACTAATCTAAAATGTTATCTGTTTACATTGTTGTTTTAAGTATTTAATTATTCAAATCATTATTGTTTGAAAGCTTGCATAGACATCTACATGTGTGCAAAGTTTGAACAATGTATGCCTTCTGTTTCCCGAGAAAATGCCAACGTTAAAGTTTGGAGATTAGACCACGGACGCAACACGCACACACACACAAACACCAATATCCGAACTCCTAGTAGTTGAAGACATCCAACCCGTACTTGTTCAGCACATACATTTGTGCTTCACTACTAGAACACATAATCCTGAAATGCGACGAATAAAATTCGATACTTTTATTTTGTAAAGGCTATGCTCAGGGATTTGATTTGATTGATTTAATTTAAAGTCTGTTCACACAACAATGGTGATATTAGACTTAAATAATTACATTAATTAAACAAAAACAAAACAGACATAAACAAATATTGAATTAAAATTAGGGGAAAAGAGGGTGTGAGTGTGTGTGTATGTATGTGTGTGTGTGTGTGTGTGTGTGTGTGTGTGTGTGTGTGTGTGTGTGTGTGTGTGTGTGTGTGTGTTTGTTTGTGTGTGTGTGTGTGTGTGAGTGTGTGTGTGTGTGTGTGTGTGTGTGTGTGTGTGTGTGTGCGTGCGTGTGTGTGTGTGTGCGTGCGTGTGCGTGCGTGCGCGTGCGTGCGTGTGTGTGAGTGTGTGAGAGAGAGAGAGAGAGAGAGAGAGAGAGAGAGAGAGAGAGAGAGAGAGAGAGAGAGAGAGAGAGAGAGAGAGAGAGAGAGAGAGAGAGAGAGAGAGAGAGAGAGAGAGATGGGTAGAAGGAAACAAACAACAACAGCAAAACACAACAACATGCTCAGGGAGTGCATGCACAGATTGATTACTTATTTGTACATTTATTTCTTATTTTGTTTATAATAACAACACGAAGTACAATCCATAAAAAGGTGTATGGTGTTATGACAATTATAAAGTAGTCATCATTCTGTTTTTGCTGCTGTTGAATGGTTTGATATTTCAAACAAATACTGATGACGATTATGTTTACAATTCTGTGAGACATAGCCCTGAAGTGCGTTGTTAACAATAACGAAATAGTACCGAGACAAATGTTGATGATGATGTTCATGATGTCCTGTCGGAGGTCACTTACCCTTTATCGGAGTAACCAAAATGATGATAGATTAACCCTTTCACCGCCAATGTTGCATTTTAGCACTACAATTGCTTAACACCCATGTCACTAAAAGGCATCAAATCAGGGCCTGTTATCCAAAGACCCTATTTTCTTAATTTTGGGAGATAAGGATGCGCCTAATGTTATATATGTCACAGACGAATTCGTAATATTGCAGAAATATGTTTTCTCTGCCCAGTATGGCAGTTAAGTTTAATGGTATTTTTGGGCTGAAAAATGGCTGGTGGCGAAAGGGCTAAAACATGTGGTTGATGAGGATGTTCGGGATAAATAAGTTGTTAAAAGTTGATATAACAATTTTACTATAGTGAAACAAGCATACGGTAACCACATGGTGCCAAATTCTTTCAATATGTTCTTATCATTTGTGTCCCACAAAACCTCTGGTTTTCTTACGACAATAGAACTTTTGTTCTTGTTCTTGTTCATACACACAACCGAACAACTATCATACTATAGGCCTCTGTAACTAGGGTTATTAACGCCCTTGACAGTGAGAGTGATGCCCTTGCTGGTCAGTACTGACAAGGCCATTCACTCTTGCGAAAGGCAGCCATTTAGTGGCATCAAATAGGGTTATTGGCGAGAGTTATTCCCCTGTTTGGTCAGTACTGAACCATCTTCCCCCACCCACCAAGGGCATTCACTCATGCAAAAGGTGTTCGTTGCAGACCCCAATAGACTCACTTCGTGTTAACTTTGTTAACACGAGTGAGCCAAAAAGTGTTAATATGTTTTCGTTGTTGTATTGTTCCAGAGTCACTGCCTAAGAGACCCCCGGCCAACCGCGTGTGGAGTGACGGTCGGTCAAACCAAAACTGTGATAATAAAAGTTACTTTTAAAAAAAAAGATGATGTGTTTTGGTGTGTGTGTGTGTGTGTTGTGGTCGGTGCGAGAAGACCGAGTGGTATAATTATGGAAAGCCAAATACCTCAAGCTCGTTTAAAAATGCGGCCGGAATTTCACCCGCAAAAGTAAAAATGCGTGCGGATTTCTTAAAAACACGCGCGCGTTTTCACATTTTCCTGGCCAATTTTGCTTGATTCCTTTAAAAAGTTGAATCCGAAAGTAAACGGAGTAAGTGTTCTTGCTTACCTCAAACACTTTCTCCTTCTAAGCGTGACTGACTTTCCCGCCGATTCTCGCCAGCGGCAAAATGTCTAAGCAGGTTTCCACAATGTGTTAGCTTGCTCCTAACACCTGTTACTGTTTGTGTGTGTTAGAAAAGCATCTTCTTCCCTTGTAGCCATGATTATTGTCATGATGGCGCGCGAAACAGGCCGCCAGCGAAGAGCGATAACCCTGAGGGGGTCAATTAACCCCTTGAATGCCACCAACGTTTCACGTACTGACCTGATAACATCACTGATGAGTTATCAGATGAAGAGGAATAACCTTGATATACTGGCTTTTGCTCTAACACAGTCAAGAGAGTAATATCCCCAGACCATTTTGCCAGATTGGCTCTATGAATCGTCTTTTTCATGGCATGATTTGCCCAATGATTTTTTTCTTTAATTTTCTCTGGCAGTCAAGGTTACAAGTTACAAGTTAAGTTTATTTTCCAAAAACCCTAGGGGCACAAGAAAACAATCACAAGGGGTTAATAAAGGCAGCGATTTAATGCTAAAAAAAGAGATGATTTTGACAAAAAAAACAGATGCTTGTGGCAAAAGAAAAGACCATCTAACCCAATCCCTAACCCTAACCCTAACCCTATCCCTAACCACGGAAAGAACCAAGAAATAGAGCAGGAGGGTGTAAATCTACATAATTGCTGAGAAATCGATGTACAAAGCCATGCACTTATACTATTTTTTTGCTGGAACCATTCCTTTTTTTGGTTGATAAATTTTAAGTCATTAATAAACACTTTCGTTTCAGTAACTTTTCTGATCTAAGTTTTTATGTTCAAAGAAAAAGTGCGACCTCAGTTTAGAAACTGCGCGCGGACTTTTGAGCGGCGCGGCGTTTACGGATCTGCGCGCTCATCAATGTTTTCGACCAATCAGCATCAAGATGGGCGAGCAGTTTTGATAAAATGCGCGCGCATTTTTAATAAAATACGGGCGCATTTCAGAAGCGGGTTTGAGGTATTTGGCTTTCCATAGTGGGATTTCTACTGATCTCCGTGGCTCAGGCCGCGTTCACTTACTTATGAGGTGATCTATTATTATTAAATGGGAGCCCAGAGCTCGATCAGAAGTATATAGAAGGGGACGGTGGGGGGGGGGGGGGGGGGGGGGGGGGGGGGGAGGCAGTTAAGAATTCCTCCCTCCACGGGACGGGGGGGGGGGGGGGGGGGGAGGGGGGGGGGGGGGGGGAGAGGGGGGGGGGGGGGGGGGCGTGGGAGGTCGGCATCCGCTGATCCTATCCGACTTCATCTTCCATTCATAAGACATTCTGCACAGACAGTAATTATAAAACTATCAGTTGTTATTAGAATTTGAAGTCTGACGAAACTTCCTGGTGTGGGGTGGGCTTCAAAGCGAGGAATCAGAAACACGTGGAAAACTGGATCTGAAATTGAAAACAAAATAATCATTAAAGGGGCACCCTGACGGATGAGTTTTTTTGTAAGAAACACGTCGAGATCACCAGGAAAACACCCTTTACAGAGATCGCAACACTCACTTTGCTCTGGCTTCTTATAAATCAAACCGTCAAATCGGCGATTGCTCCTTGGCGGAGGTGCTGGAAGTTAAATTATTTCACCCAAAGAGAAGGCGCCGTCTCTTTTCCAATGGCCGCCAAATCATTTGCACGAAATTTTCGCATTACAAGCCTTTTTAAAAATGTGCATACATTTTATCTAAAGGAGTTTCGCTCACAACAAAGGAAATAGCTCCTTTTTTTTTTTTTTAACTGCACTACAAAAAAAAAAAAAAAAACGCTTCAACCACAATGAGTGTCCTCCACCCACCCCATCCAAAATGGCTACTCTCTCCGGCATCTCCGCCAAGGAGGAATCGCCGTTTTGACGGTTTAATTTCTAGGAAACCAGAGCAAAGTGAGTGTTCCGATCCTTGAAAAGGCTGTCTTTTTGGTGATCTCGACGTGTTTCTTGCAAAAACTCTTCCGTCAGGAAAAAACCAGGGACGCTTTAATGTTTGTGTTGTTGTTGTTGGCTTAGCCTGGCTAAACGACTCCAGGGATCATCTCAACAGCGGAAGCACTTGAACACTATGGTGCAAGCCCCATCAGGCTACAGATGAGAACATTACGTGTATGATCGTTTTTTGATTACCCTGCCACGTGGGCAGCCACACTCCGTCTTCGGGAGATCTTGGAGACTGACGATGCTATGCTAGGAGCTTGTCGTTGATAAAGACAGTCCCCGCATATCTACGAAGAGCATAAAAACATTTTGATGTAGCCTTGGTGTTCTAGCCTATGTTATAATGAGGCTTTATACCGAACATTCTCTGCCCCTGTCTCGTGACCTGAGATGCGAACGCCGCCTGCTTAAGATTATCGCCCCTTGCCTGTCGACAGGAACTAGTAGTATATAGCCACAGAAAACTATCTGCTCCTGACTCGTCACCAGGGGGTCATCGGCAGTTCGGGCCTAAAATTGTCGCCCTTTCGTATCGGCAAGGAGTAGTAGTATAGCGCCTCATTGGGCTGACACAGCCTTTCAGACTCACCAGATCAGGTGTTAAAATCACGGGTTTCACGTGCTTTCCCTCTTATATAGCTGGTAAGAAATCTTGTTTTGACCAGGTGTGACTCCCATACAAATGCCCCTCCCCAAATTCGAAACAAAACATCATTTTAAAGAGCAGCCTCAATTTGAAGTTGGGGGAATTTGTATGTGGGTCACAGCTACCCAGAAAAACACACAACCAAGGGACTTAATCGTGGTGTGTCAGTGTGTCTTTAAGCCAGGGGGAGGGGGGAGGGGAGGGGACGGGGTAAAATAGGCATACTTGATAAAGAATACAAATAAAAGAAATTCAAATTCCCCTGAAGTCGGAGTGTGGCCGCCCATGTGGCGGGGGGCCTTTAAAAGCAGCCATCCACGTCATCTTCCCCACCCAAGGCCATGAGAAATGTTCACGTGGCACTGGGTGTACGTGCCCCCAGAGTGTTTAAGCTGGGGAACAAAAACAACAACAACAACAACAACAAATAAATGTAACTGTGGTATACTATAAAAAGAAAAGAAAAGAGGCCCTTTAGTCTTGTCAAATAACAACGTATCATCCTTTCCATACAAAATTCACATGGCACCGATGATTTTTGTTTTACGGTTATCCTACTACAACGCGTTGATTAACCCTTTCACCGCCAGCCATATTTCAGCCAAAAATGTCCATTAAATTTACCTGGGTAGAGAACAAAATCCATCTGCAGTATTGGGGATTATTCTGTGACAAATACAACATATTAAGGTCTATCCTTACTTCCCAAAACTAAGACAACAGGGTCTTTAGATAATAGCCCCCAATTTGATGCCTTTTAGCGACATAGGTGTTAAATCACTGTGGTGCTAAAATGCGACTTTGGCGGTGAAAGGGTTAAAAAATATCATTTCTGAATTACAACGTCATCAATACGGCTGGTGGTATAACCAAAAAAAACTAACAACACTATGGGCATAACTTTTTTTTTAAAAGTACAAACACACACACCCACACACGCACACGCGCACGTACACACACATACACACACGCACACGCACACACACGTACGCACGCACACGCACACACACACACACACACACACACACACACACACACACACACCACACACGCACACGCACACACACACACACACACACACCACACACCACACACACACACAATTAACAAGCATACCTACCCATTTCGAACCATGGACAGTGGAACAGCGTCTACAGTGAGAACAACAAGAGAGACTAAAATAAGGATGATGTTTATGAAAGGAATAAAACAAAAAGTTAATGCTTGTTGTTGTTGAGGTACCTTGGCTAAAAGACTCCAGGGATCATCCCAACATCCGAAGCACTTGAACACTATGGTACAAACGCATCAGCTAGCGATGAGAGAAATACGTGCGTGACCGTTTTCGATCACCCAGCCATGTAGGCAGCCACACTCCGACTTCGGGGGGAATGTTAATGATTAAGTCAAGCAGTTCCCACGTTCCATTTCAACCCTACTAAACTTCGTGCTTTTTATTTATTCCTGTGTAGCACGCGCACGCGCACGTGTGTGTGTGTGTGTGTGTGTGTGTGTGTGTGTGTGTGTGTGTGTGTGTGTGTGTATGTGTGTGTGTGTGTGTGTTGTGGTGTGTGTGTGTGTGTGTGTGTGTGCGTGTGCGTGCGTGTGCGTGCGTGTGCGTGCGTGTGCGTGCGTGTGCGCGTGTGCGTGCGTGTGTGTGTGTGAGTGTGTGTGTGTGTGTGCGCACGCGCGCGCAAGTCTATCTTTTCCGAATATGACATTCAGAGGCAACTGCTAGTCTTGAAAATTGGTCAGGAATTTGTTTTTTTATAATCGCTGCTGGTGCAGCTGTATAAAAAGTTGTACTATAAAAAAAAACCACTAGAGCGCTAAGACGCTAAATAACCAGCCGCGTGGCAGTATTTTCGGCTCCATTGACCTTGACCTTTGAAATCAATGACCTTCATCTTCGAACGTGGCCGAGATGTCCCAACTTCCTATCA
>JAGGCT020004158.1:36397-62758 GCA_017654935.2 Phymorhynchus buccinoides
GTACGGTTGACTGCATCCGCAAAGCGTCTCTCTTGACACGGGCTGAATCCTGCATTGTGCCTCTCACAAACACAGAGCTATTTGACTAGGCTTTAGCTCAGTACGGGGGTGTCGTAGGAATGTGCATGGCATTTTGAGCTAAAGCATTATATCCCCTTCATAGCACACCATTTAGTTACCAACAGGGGCTAACACTGTTTATAGAGGAGATGCTTTGTGCAGAATACACCCCTATCCTATCAGACAACAGAACTTGAGGACTTTTAAGGCTGCAAATCAAACAGATAATGATGCAAAAGAAAACATTCAGGATGCTTTCTTAATACAAATGGTTAGGCAATCCTCACGAAGAAGAAAAGGTGATGATTTCAGTCTTCTGGACTGGATTTTAGTCAGTGAAAATAATTTGATATCAGACATACAGCATTTAGCACCCTTAGGGAAGAGTGATCATGATTTATTATATTTTGATCTCTATTATGTTTCAAAGCATATAAGCTGTAACGACACAAGTTATAAATATGATCTGAAAAGGGGGAATTATAAAGATATGAGGGAGGATATGGATAAAATAGATTGGACAACCATTGACTTTGATTATGTAAATGAGGCATGGGAAATAATAAAACATGAAATTAGGGAATCCATGGATAAGCACATTTCCTAAATCAAACAAAAATTATGTGGTGAGGCATGGACCGCTACGACTAACTAAGAAAGCTCATAAAGCTGTACAGACAACAATCCAATTAAGAGATAAAAATAAAAAGGAAATTAGGAAGGCTAAGAAGGAAAATAAAAAGAAATTAGCTGATGAATGCAAAACGAACCCAAAACCGTTTTGGAAATACATGTAAGATAAGTTAAAAACACAGACAGGAATTGGATCATTAAAACAAAATAGAAAATGGGGATACAGTTACAACTGATTATGGAAAAGCAAGCATATTAAATAACTTTTTCTCCAGTGTTTTTACGAGAAATGGACAATGACAAATATTCCTAATTTGGGTAGGAAGCTACAAAATCAAATGGTAAGACACTAAAAGACGTTAATATAAGTGTAGAAACAGTAGCAAAGAAACTTAAAGAAATAGATGTATCCAAGGCTCAAGGCGACAACACTTCCAAAGTATGTAAATACCTTCCAAAGTATTGTAAGAACTTACAAGCGAAATTAGTGTACCTTTAACTAAACTATTTAACAAAACAATGGAACATGAGGTAATACCTGATGACTGAAAGAAAGCTGAAGTTGTCGATATTTATAAGAAAGGGTCAAGGTCAGATCCAGGTAACTATAGACCAGTAAGTCTTACTTGTGTAACATGTAAAGTAATGGAATCTATTTTACATGACAATATTGCTAAGTTTTTCACAGACAATAATCTGTATTCAGACTGTCAAACATGGTTTTAGAAATAAAATATCTTGTCGTTACACAGCTCACAGTATCTTTTCTCAGCTCCTTTCAGTTCATGCCTTTTGTTAACAAATCATCACCAAAACATTTAAACCAATTTATTTAAAGTGTTTTATCCATCAGGCTTACAATGTTTTATGGTGGTATGCCACTTGTAATGTATTTTTCTTATCCCTAACCACAGACAATGATAAGAATATTTGCCTCTGTTAAAAGAAATATTTTGAAACAAATAGCTCTCTGTAGAAAACTGAAACGAGCCAGAATGTGGGGAGTTCGTGTACTGTGAGCTCCTACAGGTAGTAGAAAATTTCACTAATATGCTAGACAATGGAGAATCTTTAGATGTGGTGCATCTTGACATTAGAAAGGCTTTTGACTCTGTCCCACACGAGAGATGACTAATTAAATTGTCAGTGTATGGAATAGAAGGCGAATTAATACAGTGAATTGAAGGATTCTTGTCTCAAAGAACTCCACATGCTAGAGTTGGCAAGTCTTATTCAGAGGAAGCAAATGTCCTTAGTGGTATTCTCCAAGGTAGCATATTAGGCCCTGTCTTATTCACAATATTCATAAATGATCTACCAGATAACACAAGTCAGCGATTGTAAGATCTATGCCGACGATACTAAGATATACAACAATTCTAATAACAAAGATATATTACAGGCAGATTTAGTCACTTTACAGGCGTAGTCAAACACTTAGAACTTGTATTTTAATGTTAAAAATGTAAGGTAAAGCATTACGGGAAACGTAACCCAAAACATGGATATTTCATGAACCTTAATAAAAAAAACATGTCTCCACTTTCTATACTCTTTACTCTTTGCAGACCATGGAGCACATCACTTTTTGTGTGGAAACATTAGAAACACATTATTAAGACTTTATGACAAAAAGTTTTGTATCAACTTATGCAAATCGTCACTATCAAACACTTTCTTTCTCTCTCGCTCTCTCTCTCTTTCTCGCTCTCTATCTCTCCTCTCTCTCTCCTCTCTCTCTGTCGGCTCTCTTCACTCGCTCTCTCTCTCATTTGAATGAACAATAAATTGATGAACAGCTTCAAATATAACACTATTTATTTTGTTTAATAGTACAGGATTTCCTTTCAATAACGTTTGCAATCTAGAATAGTCTGGGGGTAGAGTTAATATTGTATTTGATCGAACTATATGAAAGAGTTGACAGGAAAGTAGTAATGCTCAGAAGTTTCCAAGGCAACACCACAATCACATAGGGGATTATTAGTTAAATGTCTGTTAAATAAGTCATAATTGAGGTTGCTAATTCCTAGACGAAGTTGACAGTGTATACTAACCGAGAACTAACTTTTTTTCTCTTTTTTTTCAAAAGGGGTAATAATAGCATTGAATTATCTTCATGTAATAAATGATGTGATGATGACAGATCGATGATCAGGCCATAAGGCCTTTGATCAGTTCGTGCTGATCGAGTGATCCAACGTCTCTTGTTCACAAAACTGAAAGAAGCAGACTTTGAGATTGATGTTCGTAAACATGACGAGGGTGACAAAAGTACATCTTTGCATTATGCACTTGGGCTAACATCTGACGGCAAGAAAGAAAAAAGAAATCGGAAGAAAAAACAAGGGCGTGTTTTGGATAGATCACTGATCTAAAAATAAAGATCAGCGACACTTTTTTCCCCTTCAAGTATGAAGAGTTCATTTTAGCTACAACTTTCTTCCTTCACATATGAAGAGTTCTCATTTCGCTCAGCAAACAAACAAACTTGTTCCCAGAACACGAGATGTGAACAAGAATTCGGGCCGAACTGCTGTTCGGCGAGCAAACATTGAACGGCTGTTCGGCGAGCATCGGTTCTCGGGCTATTAAAGGGAAAACTTCCGCTTCGGCCGAACATTTCAGTTCGCCGAACATCGGTTCGGGCTGTTCGCCGAGCAACCGTTCGGCCAGCTAAGGGTGGGCTTTTACATGTGCAGATTAATTGTTTTTTCTGGACAATTTCTAACCTGCTCGAGTATTCATTTAATGCCAAAACCATTTTTTTTAATTGAGATTTGTACACGCTCCTCTTTCCCATTATCATGAAAAAAACACCTTCTCAAAACACACACACCTACAACAATTCAAGGGGGTGGGGAGACGGAGGAGGATGGAGGAACGAGAGAGAGAGAGAGATAAGAGAGAGCGAGATGGAGAGACGAGGAGAGAGCGGGAGATCAGGGAGAAAGAGAGACCCGAGATGAGAGAGAGAGAGAGAGAGAGAGAATCAAAAATTCACAATTCAAATTCACTAAAGTTAGCTGACCCAGGCCTTCTGTCCATGTCAGAGGGGAGGGGGTTACATGAGGAAAAGAAAAAAACCCCAATGACAACAAATCATCAGCAAAGAACTCCATTGTTAAGCGAACATAATGACAGAGAGAGAGAGAGAGAGAGAGAGACGAGAGAGAGGGGCGAGAGAGAGTGAGAGAGAGAGAGAGGAGAGAGAGAAAGAGAAGAGACACTTGACAATGTTTTAATTGCCATTGACAATACGATCTTCATGGCAAGGGGACACGTGATTTGAAATTAACTAATAATCAAAGCAAGCGGGAAAAGTATGATAATAAGAATAATTATAACAAACAAAAGGGATCATCATACTGACTGCACCCGACAGTCATTCAATTATAATAAACAAGTCAAAACAGCTATTCATGCCAACAAGACAACACGTGGCAAATTGAAAATGCCACACCACGTCACACACATAACCTGCACCCACTCGTGCAGGCTTACCTCTGAGTGCTTATACGCCCTATCGTGCACACACATACGCGCGCTGTGCGTCCCCCCCGTTGACCGTTCTCGCCGCCACACACACCCATGCACGCACGCCCCACGCCATTGCACGCACCCCTGCAATGCACGCACAACGCGCTAACAACACAACACGGGACCCCGCATCAGCCGAAACATCACCACGGCCACGCCACACACTTACGCGTATTTGCCACAATGCACATTCTACGACATAGGACTCATACTGTATGACCGTAGAATGCGCACCGCGCAGAGGACACGACTATTACTTAGTATTGATTACTGTGACGTAGTATGGCATGAGAATCGATTCCGACTTGAGACCTTTCTTTTTTTGGATCCGGAGAGCGTTCTTTTGCTTTCTCTCTTTCCTTGGAGAGTTGCGTTTCCCTCGATGTTCCCCCATTTTGTGTATTTGAGATGATCTGTATGAGCCCTTGATGATTTCTTCCGTTGTTTGTTTCCGTGAGACGAGTAGGATCTGGTTGTACTGTGATGAGAGAGAGACCGGTTGAGTCTGAGTCCTGAGTGTTTAATGTTTACAGCAGCCGAGTAGGCCATTATTACCAAACACACGAAAACAGATCCCCCGATTTGAGTGAGAGCCGAGTTGAGCAGTGACTTCTGTTTCAGATCCGTCCCCCCGAAGCAGGGAGAGAGAGTTGATGAGGAGCGATGAGAGGGGGAGAATAGTACGTAGAAGTTTGAGACGTTTTTTTTTTTTTTGGTGGAGGGACGGTCAGGAGCGGATAGATGATGAGTTGTTTGGGAAGACTCCCGTTGACAGATCTCTTGATCGATGAGAGAGAGAGAGAGAGACATGAGCCACGTATGTCCGTTAGCCTACCCCATTGTCCTGTTTGTCCCCCCAGTCCTGGTAGTAGTAGTCTGTAGCTTTTATCCCGGTCGGCAGTTAGTCGGACACGCTAATCGCCATTCAAAGCAGCGCATCTACCAGGGTGACCCTTGCCCCTGTCTTACTCAGCATTCTCTCAGCCACACATCCCCCATTTACCGAACATACATACTGTATAGCAGGTATCAAGTATTGCACCGGACGTTCCTGCCCCGGAATGTTGCTGCCACGAGGGGCATTGCCTCCATTGAGTCCGTGTCCCACCATCTCTATATCTAGGCCTAACTACGCTGTCTGTTTCAGACCGGAGGGACGTTAAACAGATTTTCACACCAAACCCCTCCCGCGTGTGTGTGTGTGTGTGTGTGTGTTTGTGTATGTTTGTGTTTGCTCTCGTGTGCGTGTGTGTGTGTGTGTGCTGACGTGTCGTGATGTTGCGTGTGTGTGTGTGTGGGACAGACAGACAGACAGAAAGAGACAAGCAGACAGACAGAAAGATTCGGACAGACAGAGATTGAGAGACATACAACTTCGATAGTTTTTAGGTGACCCACCGTTTGTTCTGTAGGCATCAAACAAGTGACAGCAGTACCGCCCTTGTGATCTTTGTGCGATCCGTACTGTTTGGTCAAGATCCTATCTACTGTACCGCATATACTAGTTCATACCAGGCCCCCGGGATAGAGCGAGGAATAAACCAGGGGTAATTAGTAAATGGGGTGGGAAAGGGTAGTGGGGTGGTGTTAAGCAGGATTAGAATGGAAAATGTGAACAGTATCTGCATGACCATGTAATTCCCACTGAAAACGTTACAGAATTGTGGACAATTTGTATGGGAGATTATGCAACAAATACTTGTTTACTACTCTAACATTTGCGCGTAAAGTTCACTAGAATGAGGAACTGTTATGCGTGGAATCTAAAAACAAACAAAACATGCTTTGGAATTCACCTTCTTGTAGTTAGCTAGTCAGCTTCAATATGTTTTGTTATAGTGCGTCCAGCACACACACACACACAAACACAACACACGCACGCACACACCACGAGCATACACACATACATGCGCGGGCATTAGCAATTCGTGTAGGCTGCGCTATTTTTGTTGTTCTTTTACCAACAATTGCTGGAAGAGTACCAACGTAATTGTTAAGCTGTCTGTCCGTGTCGCTGGTTTCATCATAATGCGGGTGTTATAAGTAGTACTTCTCTCTCTCTCTCTCTCTCGTCTCTTTCTCTCTCTCTCTCTCCGTCTCTTTCTCTCTCTCTCTCTCTCTCTCTTAAGATATAATGATTTGCAAAGGACAAGATAAAACTGATAACTACATTTTAGTGTTGTTGTGTGATACAAAAATGTCTGGGTTTCTTTCTGTGTGACCTAGTGTTTGGTGTACTGACACATTCATACTGTGTGAAGCTAGTGTGTGAGCATGTGTGTGTACGCGTGCATATGTGTGTGTGCAGTGTGTGTTTACGGGCGCTGTGGATGTGCGTATTAGTCTTCTTGTGTGCTACTGACAAGTGTGTGTCAGTGAACGCGGCTGCCTACCTGCGATTAGTTTTTGGTTCGTTTTTGATGTAACGCATTCCTAAAAAGAACAAACAAAATATATTAACAACAAATTATTTTCCTATACTTATTTTTAGAGTAACATTCTGCACTGTATCTGCTGTTAAAAAAAATAAAAATATTTGTACATTTGCATTTGCTTTCTTTTGAAGACATTGTTTAAATCGCAATAACCTGGCCTCTTACAAATCGGTTATGTTCTCAGGTCTATAATAACAGCTCTATGATCGGTTTGATACAGAGAGTATTATTGTTCACCGACAAAAATGTATCCATAGCTGCTGATGACGAAAAGCCAAAAGTCATAACGACGAGCTGTAAACGGGTTTGCGTGCACGAAGTGTAAGCTTTTTCCCTCTCCGTGAAATATTATCCAAAATTAACAATTCTATAATACCGTTTCATTAAATTCTTATTTCTTTTTCATAGTGTGACCTCCCGAAATATGTCAAGATTATAATTATAACAGAATTAAAATCTCCATATGCAAATATTCTCTTGGATTTATATTGATGAAGGAACGCCTTCCAAAGTTTGGAAAAAAATTGCATTTTTCATACTTAGGTTTGGGGCGTAAACAGTAACTATGGACAGTTCTGTTCTTCGTTTTACTGAGACTACAAGAATCCTATCTAGACTCGTCCACTAAGACACATTTCTGACCGCAGCCGACAGTCGTCGGCTTGGCTAGTTACCACTGTAGAACACAGACCGAAAAATTTTCGGTATTTATGCACCACTTTCGGTTTGGCTGTGACTACGGTAATAGAAGTAGATAGACCTTTAACAACCGAGAGTTTCAAAAGTGAAAATTACTCTGTAGACTTCCGGTCTAACTGGCACGTGCATCGAGGAACTCAGCGAGGAAGACGACGACAGAATCAAGTGACGATTCTAGCAGCGATGTGACTGATGATTTAGATGCAAATGTTGCAAAAATGAGGAAACATCGCTGCAGCCGACGAAACAAGCATGCGAGAGCACTTCCGCGACATACCCTGACTTTCCTGCACCCGCCTAACAATTACTTGGTTCCAAGGGGAGGCAATCGGTCACAATTAAGGGCAGAAATGTGAATCGTGTTAACATTCCTGCATGTGTTTGAAATAAGTATAACTGCCGCCCCTTTATATGCGCCTGTTCCACTATGATGAAACAACTACCTCCCACTGTTTCGCCAGAGCACAGCGTCATTATGCTATGTGTGTGTCTTGTAGGACAAATAACATCTATTTTGTTGTTGTTTAAATAATTAAACATAGCGGTTCTTTACGCTTTGTTTTCAAGCCACGTGGTCACAAAGACATTATGCGAATTCTACTCATCATTATGTAACATAGTATAGGTCTCTAGTTTGTGTTTCTACCCACCGTTTCCCTCTTATGGTCTGACATAAACTGTAGCAGCACACTCAAAGACCACGTCCATAAAGCCATTGCCTTGAAATGAAGGAACAAATATAATTAACATTATTCATAACCAAACCAATTATTATAACACACCATCAATAACCCCAAAAATATAAGCCGAAAGGAAATATATACTTGTAAACATCAGAAACAACATATCCGTAGAATCGAAAGCCATCGTCATAGGAAAATGCCATGAGTATCTGCGAGAAAAGGATGTCAACTGTATACCAAACTAAAGAGGTGGCAAACGTCACTCCTCTCTGATTAGGCTTCGTCCTTGTCCTTCTACCGTCGAGTCTTGTCTGGTGATGTGGCGTGGGATGTTGCATCATGAGAAGGCGACGTAGCGAATGCAGCACCTATTGCCATTCGGCTTGCTTTCGCTGGTGTTGCGTTGCGTGCGCTCTGCCTTGCTGTTCCTCCTTGGCTGGCTGAGGTGCTGGAAGCGCTGGAGCCTGGAGACCCGAAACGTGGGGGACGTCGCACGATGAGTCGTCTGTCGTGGGATTCTGGCTGAGACGGGTCTGAATCCCTTCTGCGGCTGACACTCGTTGTAGTTGCCTTGTGTGTGAAGAACAGTAATAACAGTACTGATGGAATTGAGAAAGAAAACAAGAAAAGATTTGGTATAACTTTTGAAGCCCACATAAGTTTGATGAACCCCATAAGCAATGTTATTAAAAAGGCAAATCAAATATTAGGACTAATGAAAGGTCTTTTAATTATTTGAATAAAGAAGTATTTGTGAAGTTGTATAAGGCATTAGTCAGACCACATCCTGAATATGGAAATGTAGTATGGCTTCCAGCTCTTAAAAGACAAAGTATTTTATTGAAAAAGGTCCAAAGAAGAATCACTAAATTAGTAAATGCATGTAAAAACAAGACGTACGAAGAAAGATTTAACTTTCTGAAAATGCCTTCACTAAAGGGGAGAAAGGGGAGGTGTGATCTCATTGAAGTATATAAAAATGTTAACCATATAGAAGACATTGACTTACAAGAATTTTTTGTGTTTAAGTTCTGTAGATAAAACTAGGAATAGTGATGGGAAGTTTTTTTCAAAAGCGTTCTAAGACTAACATTCAAAAATTTTCTGTTTTCTAACAGAGTCGTTCAATTTTTGGAATTGTTTACCATTCCACATTAAGTTTGCACCAAGTACTAATATGTTTAGCAATCTTCTGGATAAAGAACCATTTATTTATGAAAAAAACATTATAAGGAATTTGACAAATAGAAATATTTGCCTTTCCTATTTCTTTATTTGTAGCATAGGAACATTTGCAAACCACCAATACAAATCAAAACATCAGATATAAGAAGAATGATAGGTCATACAGGCTCGGGTGAGGCCCATATCAAGCCCTATCTTATCACTACTACTACTACTACTACTACTACTATTACTACTACTACTACTACTACTACTACTACTACTACTACTACTACTTTATACTTCACTTCAGGGCTATCATTGGTAAAACTCCCCAAATGCCAAACCATGCCTTTGGCTGCTGCATTAAAAGGAACGGTACAACCAATTTGAGTAAAAGAACATTAAAAAAATAACAGAATGAAGGAAACATAAACGGAACAATCGGCTCATGGGTATCCATTTACACAATCTGCTGACAGGCACACGTCACACGACATGAAATCATACACTAAAGCAAGTCATCATGTTTATCCATCTCATGGATTGAACATAATTAATTTTGTCAACAGTTCAACTGCTGAGAAAGCTCAGGTTAGATGGGTTCGCAAATTGCTTGTGAGGCCAATGCGGGCTGGAGAGGTTGCACGCCTTCTGCCGTGCTGGGCTGTTTTAATGCAGTAAGTGTGGAAGTTGGTGTTCCTTGCCCATGACTGTTGGTTTCCCACGAGGAGACATCAAAGCCAAAGTCCTCCAGGGACACTATCATAATGTTTCTTTTGCCCACCATGGCTTCGTGCACCAGTCTGAAGCTCTCCACACAGGTTGCATTTGAGCATGTGCTTATCTTATTGGAACAAAGATGCTTTTGAACTCCGAATTGTTCATGTGCTTTTTTGTTACTACACACAGTCCAGAAAAGAAAATACCTTTGGAGAATTTTTGATCAGCTACTGACAGGCAGTTTAGGGAGTTGCTATTGTTTTCTTCTGAATTGATGTCAGTATCATATGAATTGTTCCATAGACTGTTGTAGATTTGGTAGTAAGTCATATCCAAGCCTGAACAGAGACCTGGATTACCTTGTATACTAAAATTTAATTTTTGGAGTAGGCTCGTACATCCTTTGTCTTCTTGGTACTTATCTATAGACCAACGTTGTCACAAGCAGCAGAGAACAAGTCCACAGATCACTGCATGTCATCTGAGTTGTCAGAGGTGAGGGCTCTGTCCTCGACAAACAGGCACTGTCTCGGCCTGCTGAAAGGGACATTAGGCTTTGTTTGAAAGCGTCTCACAAATACACACACACACACACACACACATATCCATTCTCTTTCATTCACGCAGACAAGCACTCGCATGCATAAATATATATATTCTAGATATTCTTGCCATTACCAATTAGAATCCACCAGGCAACATTTCATTTTGTCTTCTGCAATATTTTCCTCTTTTATTTGAACTGATGTTATTATTTATTATCGATTATTCTTAGGAACCGGATGGTTTGGCTTCACGACATAACGTGGTAAATTCAGCAACTACCTGTCGACATTCCACTCTGATCTTCGTGTAAGTTAAGCAGTACATATAGAAGTTGGCAGCAGACTTACAGTACCACAGACAAAGGCTGACCTCACAGAACACCCAGCACTGTCCATTCTGTACAGGGTCATTCCAGTCAGCATGGTCCCTCAGTATTATGAACACTGTCCATGGTGTTGCCAGGAGAACAAAACAAGTGTTTGTAGCGATCAAAGTAACGGACAACGAAGACCGTTTCTGTGGCCTGTGATTCTGGGTGGGTTGATGTGGAGAAAGACGTTTGTTTGTTATAATGCAACTGACCAGTGACCACAAATGAACGCTATTGCTGATCATCAAAAATAAGGAAGGTAGGATTCGAGTATGAAGCTGCAGAATCCAAAGTAGGGACTTTTTGTGACCAAATACAGAGCAAGTATACCACCGGCTCATTTCTTCAGAAAACGAGAGATTACCATTTACCAAGACAGTAATAATAGTTGTTGCACAAGCCATAAATCTCGACTTGCCCTTAGTGCACACCGCACTGACACGGTCTGGCCACAGCACAAAAGCAGCTCTGAGCATGTTGAGCAACACAAATATCCATGAGGATACTGGGGACGCTGTATAAAGTATAATTTTGTTCAGCTTACACACCCAGCCGTAACTGTCGTAGAAGTACCATCGGTCGTTATTCCTGTAGTACAGGCGTTCTAAGGGACCCATGGTCACCACCACCAGATCAGACATGGACAGAACTTTGAAGAACACGCTGTAGAACGTAGGACGCCGATGCATTATCAGAAGGGTCAAGCAATTTCCAAAAACTCCAGAAGTGAAGACTGCAGTTTCACAGACATCCCTAACGAGATCACGTGCGTACTTAAAGGGTTGGTTTATTTCTTCCCATGTTTGCTCTGCGGAGCTGTTTGAGTCCTTCATTGCTCTGGAAACTTCAGGGGTTGGGTACGTGGGGGAGGCTGGGTTCAGTCCAGTAGTCATTGTGGAGTTTAGGGATGATGGCAATGAGGACAGAACCGTTAACATGGAAAATCACCTAACAGCTATTGTAGCCAATATTGTATGGTTTAAGGAAAAAGAAACGAATAGGTGGTACTTGAGAAGTTCACTAGAATATTGAAAAATGAACAGAAAAGCAAACATTGCGAATTTTATTGTGACATGTGTGATGTGACAGGGAGAGAGCTGAATGAATTCACTTCACAAACATCTCAAATCACAAAGAATAATATTTTTTAAAAAGCACGGCTGTTTGTCAAATTTTGACTTCTGAGACATATCAAATCATTCAGTCAATTGATATGCTAGGGTACGAGAGCTGTCAAGTCAGTAAGGTGTGACTGCCTTGAACAGCAACAAATGCCTGGCAACTCCTGGCCATAGACTCGATCAGAAGGCAGATGTTTGGCAGTGGGAGGGTGTCCAAACTTAAGGATGTCTTGATACCATGTGCAGATGACACGCTGTTTGTGTCTGTGTATTGCTATGTCTATCTGCACTCACTTTAGGCAGACTGGCAGTTACCAGACACATACAGAGGCATTGTCTGAGCCCTTTACTCAAATGATTTTTATTACTGGTTGTAATAAACCTGCAGTAGAGGCCAATAGTAAATGAGAGATTACGATTGATTATTTTCTACAGTATTAGAATATCATGCTACAGCTTAGTCCTTCGTGGAAGACCATGACTCTGAAACAAGGATCCTTTTGCACTCTAGTGCTGGCAGACAAAGGATTGAGCAAGCTGACCTCAAATCCATTTGCCTGAGTGGGGATTTACCCTGGGGAATGCATTTCCACTATCCTCAAAGTTAGCACATTCCGCCAGACTCGTCGCTGCCCTCTCTACCATTTGATAGTCAAGTCAGAAACAAGAGACAGGTCTACTGCTAGATGCATGCACACCTATAAGCATTGTGATCGTCCGGTATATGTACACTTAGGTAGCTAGGTAGGTACATAGGGACAGGCTTTCATAGCCTTAGGCTTTGCGGCCTCTATAAAGTCCCCTCTTTAAATGCTTACTTTTTATGAAAGTTTTGGTCTGGTTAGTGCCATAGTACACGGGTCCCCATCGTCTCGCCATGTGTGCAGCGCGTACTATCAGGCAAGTTCACTCGTGAAAAGGCACAGGTCAAGTACTGACGCCCGGCCGATGGAAGCGGCACCTCCATCTTTGGTTCACAGCACATTATCCATCACAGAGGTGAATCATGTACACATTCACTGATGGGTGAACAGCAAAATGTGCGCTTTTCAGTGCAGCAAGTACAGCGACTCCATGCGGACTCGAACCCCCGCGACTTCCGCCAACACGCCGAGCACTCTAACACCGAACACTGGCCTCTTGGTCTGGCTGCACTCCTTAATAATAACGTCAATGCTACCAAATCAAAACCCCCCCCCAGTCTTTGCATGTGGATGTATCCCCCCGGTTTTTGCCACCGCTCTTTACCCTGCCAATCCAACAACTATTCTTGGTCCACACACCCAACGTGTAAGACAGGACTGTGCAGACTCAATTACACCAGTGATACCAGTGCAAGGCCCTCTGGCAAGGGGCTACAAAGTGTAATACTGCTGCGCACGATGAACTCAGTGCCCCATCGCCAACATGCATTAACACACACACACACACAACACCAAAACACACACACACACACACACACACATACCGACATATCGGTGTCTCTTAGAAAAACGACCTAGTACTCATTTCTTTGACTATCAGTAACAACCTTGCCTCCGGCTTATGTCGCCTGGTTCAGTATACGCGTGGTGTGCAGCCCTGAGTGTTACTCACGCTGTGTGCTCAATGCCGCCAGTGGCGACGACGCAGACGAAGGGGGGCGTGGACGCTCCGAACAGCTCCGAGGTGAGCCTATACTTTGGTAGCTGAGTGGAACTGTTATTAAAATCGGTTTATGATGTGTATGTCATCGCCTCAGCCGTCACACCTACCTCTTCGCTATCTGACTAAAGCCTGATTATGATCCCAGACGGTCATTTGATCATTCCGGCAACTGGAAAAGGGAACGAAGCAATTCGCAAGGTACCGAAACCATCTCCATTTCACTCTCCATTGCACACATCAAAACATCATACCTCCCAGTCTCACCATCAAGACGGCAGTGAAGGGAACAGCGGCCAATAACATCATACACCGTGCACAACACGCCCTACTAACCTTCTTATCTAAAGAAACGAGTGAAACAGATAAACTACAAGATCCAAACCATTGAACAACAAAACAACGAACGAATCGAGGACTTCGGTACACTATATACCGGAACTTCTGTGCCGGAGCAAGTTAGGAAATGGCTTGAGAACTGGTCAAAACGGTCGGGAATTCTAACAAAGCTCAGGATGCGGCAACAGCAGAAGTTCGAAACGTTTAAAGAGGTGGGGGGGGGGGGGGGAAAAAAAAACTTCAGCTAAATTCAACCACAGTGATCCCATTGCTGGAGTGAGCAGGCAGAAACAGCGTGAAACCAAAGACAGGTGGGTGGTTAATCTCACTAACCACGATTTTCCAACAGCAGTTCATTCCGTTCTGGAAAAGGGGTTGAATTTCGCAGTGGCTCCGGACAAACTATCAATGGTGGATTTCATCTCATCTTCAAAACTCGTGTGGTGGTCAATAGGAAACGAGTAGCCAGCATCTTCTTGTTTCTTTCAAAAATGCTTCCAGCAGGCAGTCTGCAAAAGACTGTAGCCATCTTTCAGTGATGAAGGAATTTTTAAATTATATGCTTGCTTTGTATGATTTGCCACGTACTTAGCTAGTTTATCTACAGATCCCTTGAAATATATCCCACAGTGTGAAGGCACCCAAAGAAATGTAACATTGCTACCTCTTGCAATAAGGAAATGCACCAAGTGATTAATTTCATAAATCAAATCTTGTCTCACTTTTGAGTTTGAATTACTTAAGACATATAAAGCTGACTTTGAATGGACACAAAAAGGAATTTGATTCACAGTTTTAGGAAAATCAAGTAAATAATACAGAGCCATAAGAATAGCAGTTAACTCGGCTGTAAAATAGATATGTGTTTTCCTATATAGAAATATCTTTCTATTTAAACAAGGAATAGTAACAGCAGCACCAGCTTCATGATTTTCTGGAACAGAACCGTCAGTGTAAATTTTGAGATGATTTGGATAAATAATTAATACATAAATGCTCCTTTGCGACTGTGCCAACAAAGTTTATATTATCGCTTTTCTTTGCATCTGTATAATTAATATAACAAAATTGACCTTTCTGTAATTCCCATGGTGGACAAGCATGACAGAGGTTAGTACATTTTACCATAACCTCTAAAAAAAATGTCCGATTGTTGAAAAATATATAGTTTCAGTTTTAATTGTTTTAAGATGATATATGTTTTGGCTCGTTTGGGGAAATCAACATCTGATCTTAAATTAATTTCATTTTCAACATTACTCTTACCTAAAGAACCTCTCAACAAATATTTAACAAGGGCAAGCTGACGACATTCGTCTAAAGGAAGAACTCCAACCTCTCTATATGTTGCTATTGTTGATGTATGGAAAGGAATCCCCAAAGCCAATCGAAATGCTTTGCAATCCACACTTTGTATTTTTAAAAATAAATACTTTGGAACATTGAAAAAAAACCTCTTGACTATAGGTAAGTCTAGAACGAACAAGACTGATATCTAGATGTTTTAGTACTCTCACATCCTGGCTTCAGTGCTGCTTACTAATAACTTTTAAAAGATTTAAAGTTTTCCTTGCTTTAGATAATAAATATTCAATGTGATCATTCCAAGTCAATTTAGAAGTAATATAAACTCCCCAAAACTTTACCCTTTGCTTATATTCCAAAATACCCGACCCAATACGAAAATATGGTAAGTTAGGTGAATCAGCACCACTGTTAAATGCGTTTTTTGGTTGATAGTGCTAGCCCATTTTCAAGTCAAAAGGTGTTAAGTTTATCTAATTCCATTTGATATGCTTTCCTATAATAATTTAGATCTCTTTTTGACGACTTCTTTTCCATGGTGACATTCATCCACATGCAAACATCATCTGCATATTGTACTAAGTTGACTTTTTGGATAGACATTGAGGTAGAGGATAAAGTAAAATGTCAAAAAGGTGGGGCGCAATTACTGAGCCTTGTGGAATACCCATTGTAGGCATTCGTGTGGTGGAATAAGAATTTCCCACTTTTGTCTGCATGCTCCTTCCTGTCAGTAAGTCTTTTATATAAAAATAGATGTTCCCAGACAAACCAATTAGTTTCAATTTATGCAACAATCTATGGTACCAAACACGATCATACGCTTTTTTGATGTCACAAAAGGTTGCTAGAACGTTCTTTCTACGAGCAAATTGATGTTTTACCTGAGTAGTCAATTTTACAAGATGATCAATGGATGACCTACCCTTTCGAAAAACTGCTTGGTTTGGGGGATCACTTTATTTTTTATTGCAATAGAATATTAATCTGTTTAAAACGATCTTTTCCATAAGTGCCCCTACATGAAAATGTAATGATATTGGTCTGTAATTATTCTTATCACTTTTTGTTTTCCCTTCTTTAGGAATTGGCATTATAACAGAATGTTTCCATGTTTTAGGGTTACGTCCCTGCCCCCAACATTGTTGAAATAAATCATGTAACAACATCACCTAATTGTCTAGCAAGTGTTTATGTAAGATATTACAAATTGCATCCATACCTACGGATGGATGTGTGTGTGTGAGAGTGTGTGTGTGTGTGTGTGTGTGTGTGGTGTGTGTGTGTGAGAAAAAGAAAGGGGGCAAAGAAAACAATATTAACTTAACGCATCAATTATAGTAATCTTGCAATTCCAGAGCTGGATACGACTGACGCGATTTTGATCATTTCATGGCTGTAAACTACATCTTTTAAAGTTCCTATGTTTGCTACTTGTATCCCAGACAAGGTGTATAGCGATGTTAAAAATGGACATTCGAAAAGAATGTGTTGCACTTATAGTGGGCTACCACAAGCGCATTCTACATCTCTAAAAAAATTTGGTCTTCCATGAATTTAATCGAATTTTTAAATCAGGCTAGACAAAGATCTTGAACATGATAATATTTTAGATTTTGAAGTAAGTTTCTCTTTATACATACAATTTTCTAAAACATTGAATTTATTTCATGTTTTTTTTAGTTTTAGTGAAGTGTCTGAAAATTGTCTACTAGCACCTTCTTTGGCTAAACTATCAGCTAATCCATTCCCAAAGATACCACAATGCGATGCAATCCAGCAAAATTCTATATTAATTCCTTTGGACATAATAAATGTATCAAGTATTTTATATCAAAAATTAGATCTCTTCTAACATTCGCATTTCAGTTTTGTAAACAATAAAGTACAGATTTTGAGTCAACACAAAGTAAAATACTATAAATCGCAATATCAGTATCAGCTATCCAAGATAAGGCCATAAGAATTGCATAAAGTTCAGCTGTAAATATAGAAAAGCCTTTTCCTAGACAAAATGATCGGGATCACAAATCCAGCTCCTGTGTATGATTCCAAAGCTGAACCATCTGTATAAATTTTAAGATCAGTGTCTTCATGCTTAATTGTATTATTATCTATTGATAAAAGAATTGACTCATAGAGATTTCAATCAGCACTGTTGTATTAAAAGTCCGGAATTGTATCTTCAACTTCTTCTTCATCAATGATTTGGTCATTTAATTTCACAACAATAGGAAAATGATCACTCCCTAACGTATCTTCTTCTGTCATCCAACTAGCCTTCACTGATAAATCAGGAGATATTAACGTTAAATCGATGGAAGTTGGCCTGTGACTTGAAACATAGGCACGCTAGTTCTGCTGCCATCATTCATTAAAACTAATTTGGAATCTACAAAGTTTTCAACTAAGCGATTACTGGTCGTAATAGAGCAATCTGGTTCCCAAACTGGAGAATGCGCATTGAAATCTCCCAATATGATCCATTTTTTATCTGAACAAGGAAGGTGTCTTATCCAGTCTGAATTATCTGCATTTGGGCCGTTTGGATAATATACAGAAACAATAATTATTCTAAAATCTTTGCTTACTTTTAAAGGGGCACCCTGACAGATGCACATTTTTGCAAGAAACACGTCCAGATCAGCAGGAAAACACCCTTTACAGAGATCGCAACAACTCACTTTGCTCTGGTTTCCCCAGAAATCAAGCCGTCAAAAAGGCGATTCCTCCTTGGCGGATGTGCTGGAAGTCAAATTCTTTAACCCAAAGAGAAGGCGTGTGCCGTCTCTTTTTGAATGGTTGCCTGAGTTTAGACCAAATCGTTTGCACAAAACGGATTTTTTTTGGCAATACAAGCCTTTTTTTTTTAATTTTATACAGTTTATCTAAAGGAGTTTCGCTCACAACAAAGGAAATAGCTCCATTTTTTTTTTTTACTGCACTACAAAAAAAGAAAACGCTTCAACCACAATGAGTGACCTCCACCCACCCCATCCAAAATGGCTACTCTCTCCGGCATCTCCGCCAAGAATGAATCGCCGTTTTGACGGTTTAATTTATAAGAAACCAGAGCAAAGTGAGTGTTCCGATCCTTGAAAAGGCTGTCTTTCTGGTGAATTCGACGTGTTTCTTGCAAAAACTCATCCGTCAGGAGTCCACCTTTAACGATAACGCAGTAACAAAACATGCTTCTGCAACTTGAGTGGATGGATTAATGTCTAACTTTAAAGATCTATAATCAAGGCTTGATCTAACATATATTGCAGTCTGGACCCTTTTAGTTGTTGCATTGCAGTTGTATAGAGGGGGGGTAATAGAATCCTCGAAATTCGGGTAGTATAGATGGTTCAACATTTAAAGACTGCAAAGCCAAAATACATAAATTGTTTGAATAAATACGTTTTTCAAACTACACGCAGGATGTTGCCCATATTCTCCATTGACCATTTTTTTAGATGTATGTATGGGAACATGCATGATCCGTTTGATTGCATATGTGCGGACTTTCTCCATATGTATACTATTTAACAAACCCCAGACCTCTGATGCACACATAAACAGAGAGAGAGAGAGGAGAGAGAGAGAGAGAGAGAGAGAGAGAGAGAGAGAGAGAGAGAGAGAGAGAGGGAGAGAGAGAGAGAGAGAGAGAGAGAGAGAGAGAGAGAAATGCACTCGGGTACTTGTGTACTTGCGAGCAGGGACTCCCTTTCCGTGATTCACTGTCAGGTTGATTTAAGGCCTGCAGTAGAAAATAGTCACGCATGCGTTTGGTTTTCAATCTCTTCCATCACCACAGTCGTGATTTACTGCAGTGAAGCCCGCATGGTTCACATCTTGTGTTGGAACTAACGGTACACGATGTAATTGGCATTATGCTGGAAGGTACTATCATATCATTGAAGGAACAAAGAAGGCGGATAGTACCACCTGGCAAATACCCCTCCATATTCAGCGTGTGTGTGTGTGTGTGTGTGTGTGTATGTGTGTGTGTGTGTGTGTGCGTGTGCGCGTGTGTGTGTGTGTGGGCGTGTGCGTGTGTGCGTGTGCGTGTGCGTGAGTGTGTGTGTGTGTGATTCTTTCTATGTTTGTAACACTCTTTAACCAGTGCGTTTTGGTCGTTACAAAACAGAAATAATATTTATTCCAACGTTTCGTGTGCCTTTTATTATATTTTGGTAACGGTTGTTACAAGAGCCAATGACATCCTATTGAAACGTTTTGTGCGCGTACAGTCATATTCTATTTTAGTAACGTTCGCTACTTAGCGCGTAACGGTTGTTACAACAGAGGCTTATTAATTGAGTGAGTAAGTTTGTGTGCAACGGTCATTACTTAATGCCTAACATTACATAACGGTCGTTACACAGTGAAAAACGACGTTACAACAGCAAATTAATCTCTTTTCGAAACGTTTGAGGGCTTCAGAAACATCCATTATAAAACGAATTTTATAATAGTTTCACTCAGCAAAAGTATAGGCTCACATCGGAGCTTTCGGGGGCGTCGCGCTCCCATCGTCAGCGTCATCTGCTGAGAGGTCAGTGGCGGTTCAGTGCACACGATCGTGAGTACAGCTCAAGACTGCACCCACGGCGCATGACTGAACCAGGGAAGAATAAGCCGCGGGCAAGGTGTGTCTCTCACGGTCCCGGTTGAGTGTGGGCTTGGCGGCCGCGATGTAGATGGCCTCCTTCACCCCTCTCTGGAACCATCTGCTGTCTCCATCTGCTGTCTCTACTATATTTTACATTTGTAACGGTTGTTACAAGAGCCAACTACACTCTATTCAAATGCTTCGAGCACTTACAGAGACACTTACAGAGTGTGTGTATGTGTGTGTGTGTGTGTGTGTGTGTGTGTGTGTGTGTGTGTGTGTGTGGGTGTGTGTGTGTGTGTGTGTGTGTGTGTGTGTGTATGTGTGTGTGTTGTTGTGTGTGTGTGTGGTGTGTGTGTGTGTGTGTGTGTGTGTGTGTGTGTGTGGAGAGAGAGAGAGAGAGAGAGAGATGAGAGAGAGAGAGAGAGAGAGAGAGAGAGAGAGAGAGAGAGAGAGAGAGAGATTTTATATTCGTAACAGTCTATAAATAGAGCCTTTTTGTCATTACAAAAGCGAAATAATCTTTACATCTTTAAACGTTTGCAGAGCTTTATATTATGTTCTAGTAACGGTCGTTACACAGTGCGTAACGGTTTTGCCAATGGCAAATTAATCTCTCTTAAGCCTTATAGAGTGAGTGACTGATGTAGATGGCCTCCTTCACCCCTCTCTGGAACCATCTGCTGTCTCCATCTGCTGTCTCTACTATATTTTACATTTGTAACGGTTGTTACAAGAGCCAACTACACTCTATTCAAATGCTTCGAGCACTTACAGAGACACTTACAGAGTGTGTGTATGTGTGTGTGTGTGTGGTGTGTGTGTGTGTGTGTGTGGTGTGTGTGTGTGTGTGTGTGTGGTGTGTGTGTGTGTGTAACACATTTTATATTTATAACAGGCTATAAATAGAGCCTTTTTGTCGTTACAAAAGCGAAATAATCTTTATGTTTTCAAACGTCTGCAGAGCTTTATATTATGTTCTAGTAACGGTCGTTACACAGTGCGTAACGGTTTTTTCCAATGGTAAATTAATCTCTCTTAAGCCTTATAGAGTCACTGACTGAATGAGAGATAAGTGTGTGTGTGTGTCGCACACAAACATATGACTCAGACCAGGAGAGATAGTACACTCATACGCCCCTTCCTTTCACTCTCTTCAACAGATCTAAAACCAAAGTTACGAGCACGTATTACATTTATTAAAACTAAAGAATTATTGTAACCAGAATAAATGTATAGAAAAATGTGATGTTGTGATATTACAAGCTAAAATGTTAGTGTTGACAATACTCTTTCCATGCAGAAATTTTCTGCCTCAGACCTGTCAGTCCTGCTACTATCAAATTCGTCGCGTTGGCTATATAAAAATATCTATCAGATGAAGCCACAGCAAAGCTTGTTACTTCCCTCATCCTGTCTCGTTCTTGACTACTGTAATGCTCTCCTTTCTGGCCTATCAGTCTCTTCTCTATCTTGTCTCCAGCGTATTCAAAACACAGCTGCTCGTCTTGTCCCTAGGAAGAAAAAAGTTCGATCACGTTAGCCCTCTTCTCCGTTCTTTGCACTGGCTTCCTGTCGCAGACATAATTGAGTATAAATTAAACACCCTTTGCTATAAATCTATCCATAAAGCTGCTCCATCTTACCTCTGCGACAATATTTCCATCTATACGCCAGCTCGCACTTTACGTTCAGTTTCTGACCCGCTTTCTCTCCAGATCCCTAGGTATAAGCTTTCAACTGTTGGTCGGCGCTCTTTTGCTGTCTCAGGACCGACCTCCTGGAACAAACTTCCTCTTTCCCTCCGTCAGCGACCGAACCCTCTCAGCCTTCAAATCTAACCTCAAAACCCACCTGTTCCCCCGTCATTGAAGCTCCGCTCTCTTTCTCTTCTCTCTCTTGCCTTTAGGTCTGTTTCTGCTGTATACCATTTATGTCAAACGAGTGTGTGTTCGCTTTGTATTGCATTTTTGTTTGAATGCGTTATGAATGCTAACGTGTGTGCGCTTTGATTTGATTTTTATATCAAGATTCAGCGCCGTATAAATACTGTATGTTGTTGTTGTTGTTGTGTTGTTGTTGTTCTTTTCTCATCTTCTCAGATGCTTATTGTTAGAGTCTTTTTTAGAAGATGTTTCTTTTGCACAAAATACACAAGGTTTCGTGAAGACTAGAGGATGTGGTGTGTTAGTGTCAGTGTTTTGTATTGTCCTGTCACTTAGCTGGGATGGTGTCCGAGATGAAGTACTTGATCTTGAGGTGCAGCACTTCGTTCGCTGATCCTCATGTGGTGCTGTTCAGACGTCGCACGTGGTGCAGTGATGACCACGTACTGGGGCGGAGTCGTACTTGCATCGATGACGTGTTACCATAGACGTCTTGGAGTACAGCTAACAGGAACTGGTACGGGGAAAACCTGCAAGGAACGTGCAGTGTCAGTTCTCTGTGTGCCTAGATCGACACAGCTTCTTTTCACACTCACACTCACATCCTTTACAAATGCACTATCTGTATCTGTATCTGTATCTGTAGTTGGTACGTTGGCAGTAACCACTTCTGGCATTTGAATCCAACGGGACATCCAGGGGAGAGCATTTTAAACAAATAATAAAACAATAATAATACCAGAAAAAACCATTAATAATAAAAATTTATAAAAAAATAAATAAATATATATCTTTAGAAGCTTGGGTCGTTAGACGGGAGGCGCTGTTTAAATGCCTCGACCGTCTCAGCCTTCACAGTCTCTTCGTTGAGGCAATTCCACTCCCTTACAGTTCTTGGAAAGAAGCTTTGCCTATAGACCTCCGTGTTGCTGAACAGGATGTTGTAACAGCTAGAGTTTGTTTCTTGAGAATTGTGTGATGGTGTTCTGAGATTGGCTCTCCTTTGATGTTCTCGACCTATTTTAGTCTCTTGTTTCTGACTGGTGTGATATAGTCTTCTGCTTTGACTGCAGGAAAATGGCCATTTGTGATCTTATATAGGAAGGACAGACGCTGGTGTTTCCGTCTCTCCTGGAGTGTTGGCAGATGCAGATCTTGTAGCATTTGGGTAACGCAGCTTCTTGTTGATTGGTCCATTAAAGTTTTAGGTTAAAATAATACTTTTTTTTACCAATCAGACAAGAGTTTGTAATATTCTTCCGCAAACGTTTTCTAAAGTGTTTCATTAGACCCCTTTTGGCGTAACAGGTATGCGCGGTGACCGTCGTCTAGAGAAACTAGACCCTGAAAAGAGAAGTCGAATTTAGGCTTATAACTTATTAAATGTAATGGCATATTTCTTTTTATCGACATCAATGCATTTCAACATTTCATAGCATTGTGATATACTGTTTTCAGTCATTAGGAGTCCAACGACCGAGATGCTCTGAGGGCGGGCTGGTCTTAGAAAAGGACTCTGTTTTGTTTATCCACGTGTTTTTCAAAGTGGAATAGGCCTACAGTACCAACAATTGTTGTTGTTGCCTGTCTGTCGTTTCCGACAATGACTGCCAGATAGCAGAGGGTGCAGATACTATTCTGGCGGGCTGGGCAAGAAGTAGTTTATAGTGTAGATGCCTTGCCCAGGTTACATCCCCATTCTCTCGGCCAAAGATAGATTTGAGGACGAGAGTTGGCGTTGGGGGGAGGTCCCCAAAGGCCAACCCATCCTTTTGGCTGCAGCACCAGAGCCGGTGCAAGGGCCCCCCTCGTTCGAGAGTCACGAAAGACTAAGGTGCAACATGATATTCAAATACTGTAGAATATAATTCATAGTGTAGTTCTCATTTACTATTGGCCCTTTCTACAGTCTAATGTCAACCAGTGATAAAAGCCATTTCAGTAAATGGCCCAAGTGCCAGAATATGGCTTATAAGAAGGACACAGTGTTTTGGGGGCAACTGTGTTCTTTAATGTAGATGATACTAGATCTACCTAATCCGGGTTCATTTGATGGTTTCATTCTCCAGGGCCGGATCCCGGGGGCTGTTACCTGGGTTCTGTAACACCACCACCCCCGATCCCACCACCCTCACACACACACACACAAAAGAAGAGAACAAGAAAAAGAAGAAAGACAGCGAGTCATACTTGCTGTTTTGTTCTAAGATACAATTTAAAGGAAGTTTGGGCACTTTATTTTGTTGAAAAAGCTTCAGCTGGGAAATCTTGCGCAAGGGAAGCAACCCACCCCCGCTGCAGTTTCCGCTTACATCACTTCCGGTCGACTTCGTTCGTGCTCCGACAGAAGAATATGGTCTGTCCATCCTACCACCATTGCGGCCAATTTCACCACCACCAAGCTTACGGTCCAAGCCACAGCGGCCCATTCCGCTGTCACAACGACCACGCTCATTGGACACCCTGGCAGATGATGTTATCATCGCCGGTGACGATGTCATTGGTGGTGATGACAAGAGTTTTGACATCGACGGGGATGTAACTTTTGTGGCCGAGGAAGAGGAAGAGGAAGAAGAAGGCAATGAACTTCGTAAAGGACTGCGAATTGTGCTGCTGGGAATGCTTCTGCCGCGTCCTACAGGCGATTCTGATGATGTGGCCATTCCAGATCCTTCCAACGTGCGTCTGCTCATCCTGGTGCTTGTACTGGTGGTGGAGGTCTTGCGGGTTCGTGGGCTGTGACTCATCATCATCATCGTGGTGGTGTTGCTCCTGGCCATGGTGTTGCCCTTGCCGTCCGAACTGGGCAGGATCCCGTACCGTTTGTAAAGATCCTGCCGACGTTTTTCCTCGGGGTTGGGGTTGGGGGGGGGGGGGGGGGGGGGGGGGGGGGGGGGGGAGTCAAAATAAAAAGTGTTAGGCACATTGCTCATAACAACTGGAGAGGAAAACAAACACACGTATCCACACACACACACACAGACACACATACATACACACAAACACACACACACACACACACGCGCGCGAACACACACACACACACACACACACACACACACACACACACACACACACACACACACACACACACACCCACACACACACACATGAATGCCTGAATAGAAAGGGAGGAAAGGAGGCACACATTGATGTAAGAGGTTTCGTTTGACGTCTATTATATAGCTACAAGAATGTTTGGGTTGGCTCAATATGTTTGCTAAAATTGATTTTTTTTGGTTTTGTTGCATTGGTTATGGTACCTCAAACATAAAAACATAGGGTTCAAATTGTTTTTAGCCCCCTGCCCTCTTTGGAGGAGGGGGGAAATCCGGCCTATGAAAACCTTATACGGGACGGAATCAATTTTAAGTTTTCCGTAATCTTGCCTATTCTTTTGCATCAAATAGGTCAGTGTTTATATTTGTTATGAATCCGAGTATACTATGACATCTACTAATTGTTCCAAAACTTAGTTTTGACGATTTATACTATTTAAGGACCTATATTCAAATGTGCCAAGAAAATAGCTCTGGTACACCATTGCTAAAAGAATGTTTGATTGCTTTTGTTTTACCTTCAATAAAATTACAGTATATGGCCTAATACTAACATATGAATATAAATATTGTAATTCTATGATGTTAGTAGTGGAGGGGGGGGGCGGGGGGGGGGGGGGGGGGGGGGTGGGGGGGGGGGGGGTGGGGGGGGGGGGGTCCTTGTGATGCTATCCCTTGCAGAAATCGAGAATATCAACTTGTCCTGCAAGTTGTGTTTTCTCAATGACATCAACCTTTTTAATAGACATTTTTTCATGGTGTAGATTTGGTTGTAAATATTTCCAACTGAATTAAAGGACCTTTCTTGAACAAATGTCACAAAATGTTACAATAGGTTAAAGGCTATTTATAAGCCTAAAATGATATAATATGACAATAACACACAACATTTACCTGTACAAACGGTCAGCCCGAAGGGTTCCAAGGAACAGGCACGGCTCAATTTGTAATGTTTAAGTGCATGACGTAATCATGGTCAGTGTGGACACTCTCAGATCTGCACCAGGCTTTCATCAAAATGAGTAGACTATGATGTGGTTCTGGTTTGCATTGAAGGTCACGTTATTCTATCTCTGTTTAAGAATAAAAATCGAGAGAAGACAGTTACCTCACCAACAATTACATAATCATTCACAGAGGAAGCTTGTTGTATTTCTTAACCTTTACTGGACTTCTGGGGTCGCCCACGACCCCTTGACACACAAAACATGTTATATATCTAAAACTATTTAAGCAATCTTCATGAAATTTCATGACTTTTTGTCACAAACGTAAATGGCTGTAATTGTGTTAAATTTCATTAATGTGTATACAATATAAATGACGTAATATGACGCGTAATTTTGATATACCTGTCCTGATGACAGGGGTCTCCCACGAGCCCTACTTTAAAGAGGCACTGCAGTGCATGAGTATGGGATACAACAACAATCATTGTGACGTCTTTTGACAAGTATGGTCGTGGAGACACCCCGCGCCATCCGGACCAGGGATACACCTCCATCCTTTTAGGAATTTTGCCCTTTGCTGGAGTAGGGGTGCGTGGGAGAGAAGGCT
>JAGGCT020004158.1:63258-104183 GCA_017654935.2 Phymorhynchus buccinoides
GCTTATCCGCTCCAGAGTTAAATGGATACAAGGCTTCTGTACGTGCATACTATAACGCGTAGCTACGGGCAATGCAGAAATCGTTTTTTTCCTAGTATTGAACTGTCACATCTGATTGATGCGTCCAGCAACAAGTCTGTGCTCCTCGGCTCGTTCGCCTTCCTCAGTGGGATTTAGTTAGTTGTTCTGCATCCTTTCTTCGGGATAGACATTTCGAAATCCACCTTTTCTAGGTGGCTGATAGATGCTATAAAATTAGCATACTCAAACGCTGACAAATCCTTGCCCCAAAACCCCTGAGAGCCCATGAAATTCGGGCTATCAGCTCCTCCTTGGCCATGATCAAGGGTGTGGCCTTATCCAGCGTCTTGGAGGCCGCCTACTGGAAGTCAGAGACCACGTTCTTGAACTTCTATCTACGACATTTCTCCGCCAGGAGACAAAATGATACCTACGGCATCAGGAAGCTGGTGCTGGCACAGACCCCTGTCTCCTTGGTCTAACGGTAATTTATGTTGTTATTGTTTATTGGGATGCATATATATGTATATGCCTGTTGGGGGAATTAAATTATATGTTCATATGGATGTTTCCGGTGCTATCACAGGGATTCCCTGGGTTATCCCGCTTTTTGGATATTATGGGTATGAAATGTTTGCTCTTTGTTGGAAAGTTAAAAATTCAACAATGTTTTTTCTTACCCACCTCCTCGTTGGGAAACAACTCAATCTATTCTATCATCCTTACCATTCCACTACAAAGTGCATATTTGTACAAGATTAGCTTGGAAGACAGAAATAAAACCAAGAGTGTCTTACTACCACAACTCCCAATCCAGGTAACTTCCGGCCAAGCAGACTACTCACTTTCTTTCAAGCTAGCATGGAAGGCAGGTTTGTTTTTCTGTTTCTCCAGGAATTTTGTCTCCTGCTTTCAGCTTAATGAGTGTCTTTTGTTTTCCTTTGGTTTTCTTTGTGTTGCTTTGCTACTTGGGTAAGTTCGTTCGGCCTCCCCCCTTTTTTGGTTGTAATCTTTGTGAAGATTTCGGGCCTGTTGGTCAAAAGGTGGGCGTGGCTTCTGGCTTCGGGTTTCGCGTTTTGGAATCTACTCCTTCTAAAAAAGGTTGTAGATTCTTCGGCGTTAGTTAGCAAACCTTCAAGTAGTTCAACTAAGGAACCTCAGCCTTCTCCTCCCAGGGATGACAAAGACCGTTTTCTAAAATCTAGTCCTTCAGAAAAGTCTTTGTCCAAGTCAAATCTCGGTCAAGAAGTTCGAGTAAGTCTCATTCTTCGCGTTCGGTTCAAGATACAAAGCAAGTGGTGTCGGATTTGCTGGCTCATTTGCGTTCTACGGGCGAATTGTCTTCGGCCATGCCGTTCTCCTTCTCCCAAGTGGATTCGGCTGGTTTGGTCCAGCACATTTCGGTGGATGATTCTCATGTTGACTTGTTGGGTGTTTTGGACGATGACCCGGCCTTTTCGACGGTTGGTCTTCCACTCCAGGATTCGTTGTCCGTTGAAGATCTCTCACGGATGGAGCTGCAAACCGGCATCCGGGTTTTTCCCGAACAAGGTCAGTACGGCTCTTCTAGCCAAGCTAGCTCCCGTACCCCATTGGTTCCTGGCGTTCATGATACCGCACGGGCACTTCCGGTTCTGGAAGAAGAAGCTGCGAAGAAACCGGTGGTGCTGTCCGACTTGTCTTACAGAGCTATAGACAACCGGGCGGTACCCACCGATGCCACCATTACGCCTGGTGATGCCGGCCGAAAAACGGACGATGCCGCTAATGGGGGTAGCTTCCCTGGCGACGGCAGCCTCGGTGCCATAGGCACCGGGCCGGCATCCGCACCCAGGGTTCTCCGGAGCGGACCGGCCACGGCAACATGGTCTCGCGGGTCCACCACGGGCACGGCGGCTACGGCCTCTCCCGTGGGTGGTCCCTGGCGACGGCAGCCTCGGTGCCTTTGGCACCGGGCCGGCATCCGCACCCGGGGTTCTCCGGAGCGGACCGGCCACGGCGACATGGTCTCGCGGGTCCATCACGGGCACGGCGGCTACGGCCTCTCCCGTGGGTGGTCCCTGGCGACGGCAGCCTCGGAGCCTTAGGCACCGGGCCGGCATCCGCACCCAGGGTTCTCCGGAGCGGACCGGCCACGGCAACATGGTCTCGCGGGTCCACCACGGTCACGGCGGCTACGGCCTCTCCCGTGGGTAGTCCCCAGGCCCAGGGCCGTACGACGGCGGGCAGTCAGTCCATGGGACGTTTGCCTCAGCCCGTACCGGTCACGCCCGTTACCGCTGGTATGGTTTTCAGGGCAGGTTCAGCGGACCTACTCTCACCAGGAAGGTTATGGACCTTTTGTCGGGTTGTTCTTCCTTCAGTCAGTCAGCTCAACCAGCGGCGTCAGTTACGACTTCGGGTCACACGGTGGATTCTATGGAAGAGGTTTTTTCAGATCCTTCTGTTTCTGTCATTCAAGGGTATCTGTGCGGCCTTGCAGCCTTACTGCGCTCCTTCTTTCACGGTTGCAACCGAGAGTTGTTCAACCGTACCCTTGTTGTCTTCCTTCTGAACGAAATTTTTGCGGGGGCAACGGCCCCGGCTTCGCCGTTCTTTCGAATGATGTCTGTTCTGGCAGGCATGGTTTCTTCTGATTACAACCATGAGTTGTTCAACCAGTTGTCTCGTTCACCCGTTCCAGTAATCCTTTTTTTGGTCTGGTTCCGTCCCGATCGAACTATTACTGTCCGGCTAACATGATCTTCCATGCCCAGCCGTCAGCTCAGTTGTTTGACTGGGTGGCGTTGAAATGGGTTAAGTCTACGTCACGTTTGCACACTGTTTCGCCTTTTGTCTACATGTTTTCCTTTTCGGTGGGGACATTTCCGCGTCATCTGGTTAGATTTGACGTCATGCGATAGCAACTATGTTGCTGTTTCGGTCTGTCCCTACGTCAGAGGCAGTTTTTATTTTACCTTCCAACGGTCTTAGCATGTAGAGTTGGTTACGACTTCTCAGTTTGCTAGTTCAGAGGTTGAATCTGCTGTTTTGTGGATTCTCATCTTAATCTTTTAGTACTAGCTGTCTCTTCCCGTCATCGTTCCTTTGCTTGCCCGATTCTGAACAAGTCTTGTCCAAATGTGGGCTATTTTGTTTTTGACTCAGACTCGCCACTTCGATTTTTTCTGGTTCGAAAGGGCGTAGCAGCGTGTGGTGGCCCGGTCCGGCCACTCATAGTCCGTTTTGTTTCGGACTTGGCTGCTCTAGGTGACTCCATGCGGAGTTTGTCATCTCCTGGCTGCTTTTCCAGGATGTTGTCTCGGTGGAGTCCACTCAGGTTCTGCCCCAGGATGATGCTTTCGGTACCCTTCTGTCTCGTGGGTGCCGATTCTTTTCTCCGCCTGCAGATCCTCTTCGCTTTCAGATCTTGGACGCAGAGGTCAAGTCCCTTCTGGACAAGGGTGCTGTGATTCCAGTACCCAACCCAGGCCCGGGTTTCTACTCGCGCATGTTCACTGTACCAAAGAAGAACTGTGAGTTCTGTCCAGTGCTGGACTTGTCTCCTCTCTATGCTTTTCTGCGCCCCATGGCGTTCAGAATGGAGACGGCTGCTTCGGTTCACAACTTCATCCAGCCGGGGGATTGGGCGACTTCCATAGACCTCAAGGATGCCTTTTTCCATATTTCGATCCACCCAGATCGAAGGCATCTCTTGAGGTTCGTATGGGGGAACACGACTTATCAGTTCGTAGCCCTTCCCTCCGGGCTCTCTCTGGCCCCTTGGATTTTCACCATGGTGGTCAGGGAGTTCGTCGGCGTGGCCGGGTCCAGAGGGATCCGGCTCAAGGTGTACCTGGACGGCTGGCTCACCTCGGCTCAGTCCAGGGACCGGTGCCAGGAACACACTTCGGAGCTCCAGGACCTGTCCGTCCAGGTTGGTTTTCAACATGAACGTCAAAAGTCGGATTAGACTCCGGCCCAGGAATTCAAATTTCTGGGGATGGTCTTCATACCCAGACGTTCACGGTCTGTCCGTCTCTGGATCAGATCCAGTCCATTCAGTCCTTTTGGGAAAGTGTTCTGTTGGCAGGTTCAGCAACGGTTCGTCAACTTCTCAAGTTGCTGGGCATCATGGAGTCTTTGGCAGACCTCTTGCCTCTGGGACGTCTGCACAGGCGTCCGTTACAACGAAAGTGTGCGGAACTCAGGGTTTCTCATCTTCCTCTGGAATCTCAGATTGTTTTGGGCTCGTGGTTTCGCGGCTCAGTTCTCCAGTGGTTGGATCCGGTTTGGCTGGGGTCCTCTGTTCCCAGTCGGCCTCTCCACCATCAAGAATTCCTTTTCACGGATGCATCAAAGGAAGGTTGGGGGGCTCATCTGGACCGGTGAGAGGTTTCGGGGTTGTGGTCCAAGCAGATTCGTCTCTCCACATCAATTTTCTGGAGATGGAGGCGGTTTTGCTCGCGCTCAAAGCGCTACTTCCCCTGCTACGAGGCAAGTGGGTCACAGTTTGTGGCGACAACTCCACTTGCCTCTCGTACCTTCGGCGTCAGGGGGGCACGAAATCGTCTTCACTCTCCAGGAAGGCAGAGGAGATCCTGCTTTGGACTGCACAGAATTCCATTCTTCTAACCGTGGAGTTCTTTCCCGGGAAGTTGAATGTTCTCGCCGACCAGCTGGGCCGTTCCAACCAGGTGATTGCAACGGAGTGGACTCTCGTCCATCAGGTCCTTCAACCCATTTGGTCAATGTGGGGAAACCCACACATCGACTTGTTTGCAACTCGCTTCAGCCGGCGTCTTCCGCTTTTCGTCTCCCCGTTGGCAGATCCCTTGGCATGGGCAAGAAATGCCTTCAGTCTCCAGTGGACGGGTCTTGGGCCTACGCCTACCCATCCACAGCTCTTCTTCCAAAGGTGTTGGAAAGGTGTGCTCGGGAGCGTCCTGCTCTGATCCTCATAGCGTCAGGATGGGAAACTGTCCGTTGTTCCCCGAGCTGTTAGCTCTCACCCACGTTCCGGGTGTTCCCCTCCAGTTGTCACCAAGTCTCTTGTTCAACCGCGGACAGGCGTTCCTCATCGAAATCCTGCCGTCCTTCACCTGACCGCTTGGCTACTTTGCGGTCAGGATTGCGGTCACAGGGTCTGAAAGGTGAAACCTTTGAAGTGATTCTTCAATCCCGTCGTCAAAGCATGAATACCTTGTTTTCCTTGCGTTGGACCTCTTGGTTCAATTTCTGTTCAATGAGTCTTTTTCTCCTTTGCACCCGACTGGTGCTCAGTTTGTTTCCTTTTCGTCTCATTTGCATAATGAGAAGGGCCTCTTGGACCAAACTTGTCAGGTTTTAAGTCGGCAGTTAGCACTATTTCGATTGCTACTGGTCGTCAACCTTCCTTTGCTTCTTCTGTCTTGGTTTCCCATTTTTTGGATGGTTTGCGTAATAAGTCGATTCGCCCAACCATCAGACTTCCGCTATGGGACGTTTTTTCTTGTGCTTCACTTTCTCAGGTCAGAATGTGAACCGCTTTCTTCGTTATCTTTTAAGCTTCTTTCTGTTATAACGCTTTTCCTCGTTAGTCTTGCCTTAGCGAGACGTGTGAGTGGTATCCACGCTCTTAGCGGTTTAGTTAATGATTATGAATTCGCGGAGGATGGTTCCTCGATCTCCCTGGCTTTTCTACCGGAATTCCGTGCGAAAAATCAATCGGCTCAGCAAGCTTCTCCGTTGGTTGTTATCGAGAGTCTCTCTAACATCCTCGCTCCGGACGATGAGGAAAATGTCTTGTGTCCGGTTCGCTGTTTGCGGGCTTTTCTCCTTCGTTCAGTCTCGTTCCGTAGCCAGAAACGCCGCCTTTTTCATTTCTTTGAATTCCAACTATTCAAATGATATCCGTAAGGCCACTTTGGCTCGCTGGTTAGTCGAGTTGATTCGACTAGCCTACTCCCACGCCGATCGTTCTGCGCCCCCAGGTATACGGGCTCACGAAGTTAGGGCTATTAGCACCTCACTAGTCTTGGTCAGGGGTGTTCCAGTCCCTTCCTTATGTCCTCCGCCTTCTGGAAGTCGGAGACTACATTTACCTCTTTCTGCCTGCGCGAGTTTTCTACTCTCCGGCAGGACAACACGTTTGGCATTCGACGTGCTGTGTTGTCCTCCAAGACGGTGTCCTTTTGAGGTTTGACTTATTGTCTGTTTGTTTTTATAGACTTATGTCTTTTGGGGGATATGTAAACATGATTTGCTGTTTTACCTTCTTATTTTAGATGGTATGTGTGTGTTTATGTGGTATCTCTGTCATGGTTTGTTCCATGGTTCTCAGAGTAGTGCTTAACCATTACCCACCTCCTTGTTGGTAATCATGCACTTTGTAGTGGAATGGTAAGGATGATAGAATAGATTGAGGAATTTTTATTAATTCTACTATCTATTTTATCTATATACTTACCATTCCGACTACATTTAATTGACCCACCCACCTCCCTCCTAATGGTTTTTGAACGTGTTACCTTCCCTTTTTATTAGATGCTTGCTTTCAAGAAAGTGAGTAGTCTGCTTGGCCGGAAGTTACCTGGATTGGGAGTTGTGGTAGTAAGACACTCTTGGTTTTATTTCTGTCTTCCAAGCTAATCTTGTACAAATATGCACTTTGTAGTGGAATGGTAAGTATATAGATAAAATAGATAGTAGAATTAATAAAAATTCCTCATTCGTAGTGAAACGGTAACATGATAGAATAGATTGGATGATTTTATTTAATATAACTATCTATTCTATCTATATACTTACCGTTTCACTACGATCAAGGTTCCCACCCACCTCCCTCCGACGAAAACATCGTTGCGAGTCGATTAGTCAAAAAATTTATCATGATTCAAAGTTGGCTCCCCGGAAGTGACGTCAGGAAGGGGATCCACAGCAGCTCAGTGGTATTGCTAAACCAGACCAAGGGAAGTAAGTTAGTCTTGTGAAGACTAAGACTTTTTTGGTCTTTGGTAATTGGCATTAGCTCCAAATTGGAAGAGATAACTCAGTTCGTAGTGAAACGGTAAGTATATAGATAGAATAGATAGTTATATTAAATAAAATCATCCATTTTCATTGTTAAAGGTGTGAAATAATATTTTTATTTGGGTCGATCTATTTCGAGGACTGAGCATCATGCAAATGGCGGCCAGGCTTTTACTGTTGATTCGAAGAGCTTTCCAGGCAGTTTTTTTTAATGGTAGAGATTGTAATTAGGGCTTGAAATGAGTCCATTTAGATTATATTATCACTGGAAAATATGATGATGTGAGAATTTTGAACTTTTCAACGGAAAATGAAGTGAAAATTGATCGCGATGGCTCACCGAGTTGCAACTCGGCGGCCGCCGATCCGCAGCCTGAGTGATTTTTTTCTCTGTCCGATCGTGGACATTTCCAGGTATTTTGCTTTTTTTTCAGCTTGTTTTATACTAAAACTGACTAAGTATTAATGACTGAAGGTACTAATAAAGCTTTTCTGGCAAAATTGAGCCAAAAAATCATCAATATTGAAAATCGACGCCGATGTTCGCGGAAACCGATCTTGCTACCGATCAAAGACTTGACTCGATTGACTTCGATTACCTTTATTTTAAACAAATTACCCCAATAATTCCAAAGATGCTGGTGTCTAAATGTCTTTGGATGATTATTCTTTCATTATTTGCACACCATTCATCCATCAATCCAAGTTAAAGGCACAAGAATAGCCGGGACAGTGGTTGCATTTTAAAATTTCCAACACACCTGTGAGTGTGTGCACACAGTGCGCTCGCAAGATACCTTAAATCAGTGTTTTATCGTGAATCTTGTACCGATGTGAATTCTGTTTGTTTTTCTCAAATTCCAGGTTTTTCTGTGGCAAATTCCAGGTTTTTCATTATAAGGGTAAACAGGTCTGCATTGATCAGCAAACTTCAAACAGTTCAAAATCATGCTGCCTGTCTCATCTTCCGCTCTTCTAAATATGACCATATAACTCCATTGCTTTGTTCTCTCCACTGGCTCCCTGTTCAGCGAAGAATATCCTACAAGATTGCTTCTCTCTGCTTCAAATCTATTGAGTCTTCCTGTCCTGAATATCTCACTGATCTGTTGCATCTCTACACACCATCTCGAGCTCTGCGTTCCTCATCTGACACCCGTCTCTATTGTATCCCCACTGTCCGCACTAAGACCTTTGGTCAACGCTCTTTCGCCTATCAAGCTCCTGTTACTTGGAATCAGTTGCCTCACTCTATCAGATACTCCACCTTCTCTACCCACATTCAAACGCCTTCTCAAAACGTACCTGTTTCCTAAGTAGCTACTAATCCTTCCGTTCATGACCTGATGTGTGCTTGTCTGGGTGTGAATGTCTGCACTTGTGTGCGTGCCTGTCTGTGTGGGCGTGTGCGCGAGCATATGTGTACATGTGCGTGCATGTCTGTGTGGGCGTGGGCGCGAGCATATGTGTACATGTGCGTGCATGCGCAAATGCATGTGTGAGCGTTTGTATGTGTAGTTGTGTGTGTATGTCTGTTTTGGGGTGTTTTATTTTGTATTTTGTTATATATCCTTCTGCTGCATATTAATTATGACTATATGTTATGTTATATGTGTTTATTATATTGTTATGTTGTAAACGCCTAGGGCATTAACTTGATTATGCGTCCTAAATGTTCTTAATAATAATAATGAATAATAAGTGAAAAATAAATGAGTCTGAACCCATCAGGCAGTGGGGTTTTTTTTTGGGGGGGGATGCCAATGATGCTTTCTGCTGTTATATTCCAAGGCAGACACATGCATTATTGCTTCAAAGTTGCCAAAGACATATCATTAGCGCGGATAGTATCACCATCGGCATACCATCTCTTCGTGATCAGTCAGTAACAGCGTATTTGATCTGGATGATGTTGGCAGTTTGGTCCGCTGGGCATGAGACAAAAGCACGAACTATCCAGAAAACTGCTATAATGACAAACTTTTTTTACTCACATACCCCGATGGAAAAATAAACCCTGATGCAGCAAAGATTTGTGACAATGAAAAATAAAATCCAAGACAATGTTTTACTTACTGTCAGTGTCAGAAGGTGGCATTCCACTTGAAGGCAAGCCTTTAGGTTTTTATAGTGTGTGTCTGTCTGTCATTGTGACTCTCTCTCTCTCCTTCTGTTTCTGTATGTGTGTGTGTCAGTCTACCTATGTCATGTTATATGACTTGTGATATCTGTGTGTGTGTGTGTGCCGTGTGTGTGTGTGTGTGTGTGTGATACTAGTATATGCTATAATATATGTTATTGTCACAGAATAAGCCCTATATGCTGATAGTTTTTGTAATCGACGTTTGTTAAAGCACACACACACACAAAGATATTGTATGAAAAATACTGACAGATGGTTGAAAAATGCTGACAGGTGGTTGAAAAATACTGAGAAGAGGTAAAAATTAAAAAAATACTAAGGAGAGATTTTGGGGTTGGCAGCTCTGATCGCGCATTCATAGTAAGGCTGTGTACGCATTAGACGCGTAAGTTCTGTACGGAAACCCCTAAGTAAGTGGAAGAACGACGACTATAAAAAGAAATTAAGGGTTTACGGATTAGGGGAAATTCGGACACGTGCGCAAATCTTTTCCCTTCTTTGTTTCACTTATTTATGGATTGCGCACGGATTTCCGCATATATGTGTACACGGCCTTAGGCCTAAGCAGATGGCTTTCCACTACAGTGTGGAGCTATATGCTTGGCCTATCGCAAGCTGATTGACAAAAATTGTTCCACAGGGATACACCTGAGGTCATCCACTGAGTGCATTTTTATATAATTGAGAGTGAATCTTAGCAAAGTAAATGAATAAAAATGCTTCAGCTTCAGGGCACCTCGCCCCCTGGACCTCACTGGGCCCCTAGAACCCCCGCTCCTCTTTTTCAGTCTCAGAATGTGGCAGGTCTACACATACATACATTCACACATGCATACACACATGCATAGTCAGTCAGCCATCCAACCAGCCAGGAACAAACAAACAAAACACCTCTGAAAACATTACCAGCTTTGCTTCATGGCTGATAATAATTCATAGAATACAATAACATTTAAAAAAACCTTTTTCTTTGAAATAATACTGTATACTTCCCTGTTAACCTCTTCGCTTCCCACAACGTATATATACGTCCTCTATACTGCTTCAGTACTTGCCACCGACGTATATATACGTCGCCACTATATAAGTAGCAGACCTGCCTACTGCTACGATTTGGCCGTAGCAGCTACGAAAAATAAAGCTTTGCTACGGAGCTACGGCAACCTTAACGTTGCTACGGAAAAAACAAATTGCCGCTGCATTTTATTTTTGCTTATGCCGTTCCCGGTTTTGTCTGTTTCTAAGAGCAGATGCTGTGTCACTGCGATAACCTAGTCACTTCCATTTTTATCAAAGTGACTGCGCATGCGTTCTTATTACTTTCTCTGAAAAAAATGGCGGACTCCAGCAGCAGTAGCGATTCGGGAGATGTTTCAAACGAAGAAAAACGAACCCAAACCAGAAAACGAAAATCATCTGGCTTACCATCCTGTTCTAAGAAAAAACATCGGCCTGCCGCACAAGTTTTTAAAATAGCTTACACGGAGGAGTCAGAAGTTGACTCGGTGCGAACCATGCTCAATGCAGTGCAACCTCTGCCATGCAGACTTCTCTGTGAATCATGGCAGTAGAGACGATTGCCGTCAACACGTTCAATCGGCGAAACATATCAAGCAGTGCGTTTCGGCTTAGGAAGAGAACAAATCGATTGCCGTTGTTTGTGGATGCTACGGAAAAATTTGCCATGCTACTGAAAATTGATGGCTGGGCTACTGATTGGAAAAATTCCAAGTAGGCAGGTCTGAAGTAGCGATGTTGCCGCGTTCAAAAATCGCACAGCAAACCGGCGGCGCCTGCGCAAGTAGTAGGCAGCAGCGAAGGGGTTAAATAAACTTGAGTTGAAGCCTAGTTTTTCTTGGAAACTCTAATAATAGCAGGACATAGCTGCAACATTGCACTGGTCAATTTGAAGCAGAAATGACCAAGTGTATTGCATCCACTCTATGCAAGGGAAATGACTCTCGTGTCAGGAGACCCGCTGGCTTTTATCACAACACTCTTTGACTTTGATCAAAAAGGGGATTTCTTTGACCTTGTGCAAACTGATGACTTCTGAGCAAAACTTTCATTAATGCATCAGTTGCCAGATTATTTATCTCTCTTTACTAAGGGTAATAAAGTGTACCCTCCAATAGGGCACAGGCATGAAAGAATTCCGCTTTTCACGGAAAATCTGCCAAATTATTTCAAAACTTCCGCCGAAAAAAACCAGGATTTTATTTTTTCAAAAAATGTTGGTATAGAAGTAAAGGACTGATCTTGCCGTATTCTTATATCTACAAGTGTATTTGGCGATTCTCAAACTGGTTAACCGGAAGTCGCTTTAGCTCACTCGCTTCATTTGTGCGATGGAAGGCGAAATGAGTACCTCCCGCTCAACAAAGGTACCGATGTTAGCTGAAAATGTGGGTGGAAGGATATGTGTGCCGACCAAATTTTTGGAATAGATTAGCCCCCCTTCCCGCTGAACAAAACTTCTGACGTTAGTTAGCTGAAAATTCGTCTGGAAAAAATGTTTGGGAACGTTCTGCTCTCCCCCCCTCCCCATCAACAAAAAACTTCGGATGTTAGCTGAAAATCCGGGTGGAAGGATTTCCCGGCTGCAAAAATCTGATTATTCCATTCCTGAAAGATGTTTGTGGCGGGAACAAAATTTTGGGAACGTTCTGCCCTCCCCTCCCCTGGTCAACAAAACTTCTGACGTTAGGTGAAAATCCGGGTGGAAGGATTTCTTGGTAGTTTTCATGAAAAATTGTTTTTCCTCTTTTTTGATCTGCCCCCACTTTCATGCCTGAGGACATTTGCCGCAATGGTGGTGACCTTGACTTTCACTGAGTTGATTAGAGAGTTGAATTAGAGAGGTCACGGGAACTCGGGCAAAACAAGCGTGGGCAATTTAGTAGTCTTGTGTACAGTACGAACTCTCGTGGCAAATGCCCTATTACCAAATATGTTCTCAATTTCTCACATAATTGTGTGTGTACAGGATGAAAACGGAATCGCCTTTGTACGTATTCAGAACTTGACGTCAACCCTTCAGTGCCAGCCAGGGCAGGAGGAACGTGATGGCAGTGATTGCTGTAAGTAAACCTTCAACTTGTTGCATGAGCAAACTTCAGAAGGGTTAAGATGAAATTCTGCTTAACGTCCTCCGGTCTGGAACAGACACATACGGGACATTAGTAGATATAAAGATGATTGGAACGATGAGCAAACTTCAGAAGGGTTTTAAGATGAAATTCTGCTTAACATCCTCCGGTCTGGAACAGACGCATACAGCTAGGACATTAGTAGATATAAAGATGGTGGGGACGATGAGCAAACTTCAGAAGGGTTTTAAGATGAAATTCTGCTTAACATCCTCCGGTCTGGAACAGACACATACGGGACATTAGTAGATATAAAGATGATTGGAACGATGAGCAAACTTCAGAAGGGTTTTAAGATGAAATTCTGCTTAACGTCCTCCGGTCTGGAACAGACGCATAATTATAGGACATTAGTAGATATAAAGATGGTGGGGACGATGAGCAAACTTCAGAAGGGTTTTAAGATGAAATTCTGCTTAACATCCTCCGGTCTGGAACAGACACATATACGGGACATTAGTAGATATAAAGATGGTGGGAACGATGAGCAAACTTCAGAAGGGTTTTAAGATGAAAAGTCTGCTTAACGTCCTCCGGTCTGGAACAGACACATACGGGACATGATATAAAGATGATTGGAACGATGAGCAAACTTCAGAAGGGTTAAGATGAAATTCTGCTTAACATCCTCCGCGGTCTAGAACAGACACATATAAGGGACATGATATAAAGATGATTGGAACGAATGAGCAAACTTCAGAAGGGTTTTAGGATGAAATTCTGCTTACAACGTCCTCCGGTCTGGAACAGACGCATACGGGACATGATATAAAGATGATTGGAACGATGAGCAAACTTCAGAAGGGTTTTAAGATGAAATTCTGCTTAACATCCTCCGGTCTGGAACAGATACATACAGCTAGGACATTAGTAGATATAAAGATGGTGGGGACGATGAGCAAACTTCAGAAGGGTTTTATGATGAAAATTCTGCTTAACGTCCTCTGGTCTGAACAGACACATACAGGACATTAGTAGATATAAAGATGGTGGGAATGATGAGCAAACTTCAGAAGGGTTAAAGGTGGACCCTGGCGGATGAGTTTTTTTGCAAGAAACACGTCGAGATCACCAGAAAGACAGCCTTTTCAAGGATTGGAACACTCATTTTGTTCTGGTTTCCTAGAAATTAAACCGTCAAAACGGCGATTCCTCCTTGGCGGAAATGCCGGAGAGAGTAGCCATTTTGGATGGGGTGGGTTGGAGGTCACTCATTGTGGTTGAAGCTTTTTCTTTTCTTTGTAGTGCAGTAAAAAAAAAAAATGGAGCTATTTCCTTTGTTGTGAGCGAAACTCCTTTAGATAAACTGTATAAAATTAAAAAAGAAAAAAGAAAAAAAAGGCTTGTATTGCGAAAATTTCGTGCAAACGATTTTGGCGGCCATTAGAAAACATACCGGACATTAGTAGATATAAAGATGATTGGAACGATGAGCAAACTTCAGAAGGGTTTTAAGATGAAATTCTGCTTTACGTCCTCCGGTCTGGAACAGACACATACAGGACATTAGTAGATATAAAGATGGTGGGGACGATGAGCAAACTTCAGAAGGGTTTTAAGATGAAATTCTGCTTAACGTCCTCCCGGTCTGGAACAGACACATACAGGACATTAGTAGATAATAAAGATGGTGGGGACGATGAGCAAACTTCAGAAGGGTTTTAAGGATGAAATTCTGCTTTACGTCCTCCGGTCTGGAACAGACACATACAGGACATTAGTAGATATAAAGATGATTGGAACGATGAGCAAACTTCAGAAGGGTTTTAAGATGAAATTCTGCTTTACGTCCTCCAGTCTGGAACAGACACATACAGGACATTAGTAGATATAAAGATGGTGGGGACGATGAGCAAACTTCAGAAGGGTTTTAAGATGAAATTCTGCTTTACATCCTCCAGTCTGGAACAGACACATACAGCTAGGACATTAGTAGATATAAAGATGGTGGGAACGATCCTGGGCACAATGCCCGGAGGCAGTGCAACACCAGGAAAGTCCCGAATTTTTAACAATACAGAGATGTGTATTAGGGGTTAAGAGACAGGTGTTGTTTTTAAAATATGGAAGGGAGGAAGAGAGGAGAGAAAGACAAAGACAATACTAATAGTTAGTAATGTGCTATTTGAGGTGTGTGTGTGTGTCTGCGTGTATCACGTTTTATTGTGTAGTTGTGATACATTAGGAGCTTTTTATGCTGTGATAGATACTAGCACAATTGACATGACTAGCATATAATATACCTGGCACCTTTGGAAAAACGAATGTGGTGTTGTGTAAGTTAGTAATAAATTACCTATCTATTATAACCATACTGTAGCAACACTCAAAACAACTGCATAAGCCTAAATCAACCTGGAACCATACCATAGCTTATAGTTAAAAACGAAAGTGCACACGGGACCTCACCCACTCTCCCGGACATGGGGTGGTAGTTATCCCCCTTACATCCGGGATGGGCGTGGTCGCACTGTGCGCCATACTTGTCATTCAAATAATTTTACTTTTGGAAAAAACTAATGTGGTGTTGTGTAAGTTGGTAATAAATTACCTTTTGGTTTCAAGCATCGTTTTCCAAAACATTGTTTTGTTCCGATTCTTTATCTTTCCATGCTGTTCACCTTCTGTAACTTTCCTATTGTCATATAATTTCTTTATATATGTTATTTTTTCTCTCATCTGTCTATTTGCTGTTACGTAGCTTTTATGGCGGGTCCATTCTTTTTGTTTTGTAATTGACAGTGAGCATGTTAAGCGCTGTAGTCTATGTATCATGTTCTGTCTTTTAGTCACCTTGACGTACACGTTGATACCCTGCTGTAGCCGAGTGCACTGTGTGTATGAGTGAACTGTGATCAGTATTGATATGAGTGTATGTGTTACAAGTAGAACAGTGCGACGTATAGAATAGTCGATTGAATCAGATAAACTAATAAAGTGATCAGAGTCCATTTACCATTTACCATTTAAGGCATAATCCGTTATATGACGGGTCACGATGTTTTATCTTCATTTCAGTTGTTGACAAGACAAGATTTATGTACGTATTAGTAGATATATAATAGTTTAATGTAGTAGTAGCAGCAAAGATAACAGCCAGGCTCCACACTCCACAACATATTCTTACGAGCTTTCGCTTTATGTCATATGTCGTGTGTAGTCAGGTAGTCCTGCAAACTGAATAGTATGCCTATATCACAACCATTGTGATCCCATAGGACAACTCATACAAGAGTTTCATAGAAAAATGTAGTAGAGTAAACATGAGTAGAGCTAGAGTAAGATAGAGTGTGCCGGACCGAAAAATAAAATATGCTTATTGCCTCGTGCATAGAATGTGAATTGTGTGTGATGTGTTGTGGAGATAGTGCGTGCTGGGCTGTGTGGCTGTTATCTTTTGTCTGTGATGTAGACTTCGATCGTAGTAGTCGTGTCCGTGTCGTGAGTTCACCATCTGATGATGATCGCCGCGCTCATTGGATTTATATTTTCAACTATTAATAATACTATATATATATATTTTGTTGGTGAAGATGCATGAGTAGTGATTAAAACGTAGTTGTGTACGTGCGTCATAGGTGGCATATGCATGAATGACAGCTGTTGTAGTTGTGAACTGATAATAAAGCCGATAGAGTGTACTGCACGATGTCGATTTGTGCAGGAGAGAAGAGCCGTGTTTGTGCTCTTCTTCATCGTATAGCTATATATCGATGGTGTGATGGATATAGTGTTTGGTAGCAGTCGTTGAATGCGAGCAGGTGCGGGTGGAATCAGTGTGCTGTCCTTTGTAGTTGATGTCTCGATGTACAGCTAACTTGAACTGGAAAATACTCACCGCCAACGCGCTCGGTATGCAGCAGTGTGTCCGAACACATACCGAACAGAACCGGGTCCAGAGCCAAATGTGAGCCTGCCAGACAGACCTGACAACACTTCACTAGCAAACCGTGCAAATAACCACTGCCACAGGTATGTGATGTGCCCAGCTGTCACAATGTATTAATACACTGCTGTGTGCCTTGTCAGAACAAGTATTTGTCTCAGGGTGTCTAGCCTAGCGTGTATCGCACAAGGACCGTAGAAATCACCAGCTGCGACCAGTAAGTGCCAGCTGCCTCACAATGTATTAATCACTTAACTGTGTGCCTTGCCCAGACAAGACCTACACCATTTCCACAGGAACCGTGGAAATCACCAGCTGCACCAGTAAGTCCCAGCTGCTCACAATGTATTAATCACTTATTCTCATGAGTCTTCTTCCATTAAGTATCCAACAATCACTATGTAGTGTTTGTGCTAGCGTTAATGTGTGTGTGTATGTGGGAGCGAGGAAAGACCATTTTTTTTTTTTTTGTTTTACTTTAGTGTATACCAATGGATGTATAGTATCGCAGTACTGCATGTTTAACTGTATACTCTAGGAGCTATAGATTTTGCAGTGGGGGTGATGGATCGGAATGCGACCGCATGTGAGAATATTTGATAATGAGTGAATTTTGGTTTTGTTAAGTGCCATGAGTAGTTTAGTCTTGTTAATGCTTCCCCATCCCCCCCCCTCCCCCCCCAAAACAACCCCCCCCAACCCTGCCCATTAAGTATTATGTATATATTAATCAGGGGCTATGGGTGCTCATATCGGAGGGGTCATTACGTAATCAGTTGGTTTTGATTACTGTTATAGGTCAAACAATCCTCGAAAGGTCTGTACCAAAAAAATCCCTAGGCCTACAACATGACCCAGCCAGCCAAGACCCATTCTGCGGGACCTCAGCATGCATGATGCTGAATCGACAGGACCTCTAAGCTAAAAAATAAATTAAAAAATCTATACTGCAGTTTGATGGCAGAGGGGGCAGACATGGCCTCCTCTGGTAACGTGTTAGAGAAAGAGTTGCCCAATTCATAATATTTATGAAATATGTTCGCTTGTAGTTGATCCCTAGCGATTAACAGACTCCAGGATCATCCCCACCCCCCCCCCCCCCCCCCCCCCCCCCCCCCCCCCCCCCCCCCCCCCCCCCCCCCCCCCCCCCCCCCCGACCCCCCCCCCCACAACAGCCAGAGCACTTGACCAATTCAGTACAAATGCACCAGCTAGGGATGAGAAAAAATGTACGTGGTGACCGTTTGTTTTAGAACCGTGATGTTATGCTGGGAGATTGTTATGGCCTTTAAGACAATCCACTGCACAACCATTCAGAGCCCCTAACAACATGTTTGAGTTAGCCTTGAGAAGTTCTAGCCTTATGCTAATGGTACTGACACTAGCTCATGCTAAGGCAAAAATTATGAAATATAATCATGCCTGGGCGAAAGAAGCTAAAGAATTACGTGCTGTTGGGTGAGGATAGCCAACAGTGGCATATTGTTGTTAGTGCATTTCGGTGTAGTTGTAGTTTTTTTCCTAGGAATATTGTCTTCAGTTAATAAAAGTAACGAAAGTGATAGTTCTTTGTTCAGGAGTTTTATTTGTGTTTTAAAAAAAATAAAATCGGATTAATTTTACATGTCAATGAAAATGATCCAATAGGATTGATCAGCTTCACAATGATCCAATTTGATACAATGTTTACGGAACTCACAAGGCCCGCTAATTCTCATCTGTGCTCTCTTTGACTCTGCCTTTTCCTTTGCCACGTACTATTATCTATCTTTTTGCCTACTGCAGTCCATTTCCTGCCTTTTTTTTTTAAGAAACACTTTGAAAAGATTTCCCCCAGCCGAGGCGGTCACGATCGAAGAAGAAGAAGAAAAGGCGTTGCGCCAAGTGTATGACAGAAATCTGATCAAACAAAGTCGGCTGAATTCCATTACATTTAATATTATTGAGATCGCTTATCAGGAGAAATCGTGAATGAAGTCACTGAAGCAGATGACAGAATTCACATAGTAAAAGGGGGGGGGGGGGGGGGGGGGTGAAGTAGGATAGAGCATAGAGCCCTCGCTTTCAAAAGATACCATGGCGGACAAGTATGTCGATGAGGCTTCTGAGAGAAACTTGTAGAAATATACTCCAGTTTTTCAGTTCCGACTTTTCTGGGCTCTCAATGACTCTAAAACAAACAAAAACACCATTGGTCGACTTATACGGGGATCTATCGACCGCCAGGGGCAGTCAAACCAACTAGAGGGCTTCATCACGCTATATTCTTAGTGGACGTAGTGAGAGAAGAGAGAGAGGGTTGGACTCCTCCCATCTCTTTTCTCTCTCTTTTAAATATCCCCAATATAGAATATAAGAGAGGATTAGCCCCACTCGAGCGTTATGCAACCTTGCGCTGGCAAAAGCAGCCAGCTAAGTCGCCCTCATTGTTGAGGAGTGAAATGATTATCAAAGGGCAATGCCTTTCTTTTTTTGAATCCAATGGACTCATTTTGACATCATAAGATTAGTGTGATGTCATATCTTTCGATAGATATCCACTTGCCAGTACCAAAAACACACCTTTTAAAGACCCAATATCTTCTGACGGCTCTGCACGTAAAAGTCGTTTCATCATATGGCTATCCAGATAGTGGCTTGAGTGTAAGTTCTGTCGTCCGAAAGATTTGTTTTGACAGAAAATAGGACAAATACGCGACTTCCTTTGTTTCGAGTCAATCTCGTGATTTATATCTATTTTTGTTCTGGTCGATCATTTGCATGCGCCTTCATAAAATATATTGCGCCTTTGTGTATGTTTAAATTCACATTTTTAGCGGGTTACATTCTGGCGGTGCCGCCTGTATAATTAAAACTAAAGCGCCTTGTAATCCATAAAATACGGTAGTTTCAATATTGATTGAGAGAGAAGCGGAAATGTTTAGTGGCCTTGTATGATGAGAAGTAGTAATGTTGTATGTTTTCCTTTGCCCCGTTTCCATCGTGTATTTTTTCAGTTTTATATTATTTCAATTCTGGTTGTACAGTGCGAAATTTGTTAAGCTTTGTGATGATGAGAAGTAGTAATTGTTGTAGTCTTCCTTCGCCAGATTCCCTCCGTGGTTTTTCAGTGTGTTTTATTTTATTCAATTCTGTTTTGTAACAGTGGCAAATTTCTGTAGCTTTGTGAGAGAGACGTCGGTAATGTTTGTAGTTTTCCTTTGCCCGTTTCCATCCATGATTTTTCAGTTTTTTATTTTATTTCAATTCTGTTTTGTTACAGTGAAATTCATTTTGTGTAGCTTGTCGCAGAAGAGAAGTGGTAACGATAATGTTTAGTAAGCTTCTTCGCCAGATTCCCAGATTCCCCTCCGTGGTTTTTCGTTTTGGTTTATTTTATTTCAATTCTGTTTTGTAAGAGAAATGCGACAACCGAACGTCGGGACATCACTGCTCAGGCCGTGGGCAGTGTCGGTATGATGCTTCTAGTTTTTTTTGTTTCTTTTTTTATTTTTTTCCCAGTGATGAGGGAGATGCGTGTGTGACGACGACATGAATGTGTCAGCGGCAGGCTAGACAAGTGAGTATTGTCTTGTGCATTTGGACTAGTGTCTGCGATCAGTCATTTGCAGATTATCAAAGTGGGCGAAAGTGTTCATTTTGTGACCCTCAATTTTGTGATCAGCATGACGCATCTGCACTCATAATGGACAGGAAACTGAGCAATCCTTGAAGAAGAAGATTGCCTATCTCTACTCTTTCTCTCTCTATTTTATTCCTTCTCCTTTCACATCTTTTTTTCTCTCTTTGTCTTACTCTTTTTAGCTATTTCTCTGCTATTTATTTTCATGGGCATGCTTATACTGCCCCATATTCACAGTTCAACTAGACCATAATGCACACAGATGAATTTGTGTCATCATTCCACCGGCCTACATGACTTAATGTGGAATGCGGCTTTAAAGTGTGTGCAAGATCTTGTGCTATGCATTTCGCCACACGGGAACTTGGTTTTAAGTCTATCAAAGGACTTTTCTCAACTGATGTCAGGTACCCATATACACCTGGGGGAGTGAAAGAAAATAAGAGTAAAGTGCCTCCACCTCCCCTCCCACCCACGCCCCCCCCCCCCCCGTTCCCCAAAGGACACACCCGTGACCAGAGCTGGTTCAAACCTGCCACTTCACAGACCTGTTGGGTTATGAGCCAGCGACTTACCAATGAGCACAGTGCTCAGGCTTTCTGCCTGTTGCCTGTTTCCCTTAGTTACTTGTCACATAAGTTTTACAATTACCCACGTTCTAGTTTAAAACAGATATGCAGCATTGTGCGAAGAATAAACCGTTCATCCTTGTCTAACCAGATTCCTCGATGCACAAGACCCATATGATGGTGGGACATCACTTGTGGAGCTGCTGGGTTCTCTGACTGTTGGTGCTCTGATTGTGGGGCTTGTGGCCTGCCTGTAAGTATAGTTTTATGAGGGTGTCTGTAAGTATTAGTTTCTTTAGAAGGTGCCGTAGGTATTAGTTTTATGAGGGTGTCTGTAAGTATTTATTGAGGGTGCCTGTAAGATTAGTTTTATTGAGGCGTGCTGTCACTATTAGTTTTATGAGGGTGCTGTAAGATTAGTTTTATTGAGGGTGCCTGTCAGTATTAGTTTTATGAGGGTTGCCGTAAGATAGGTTTATTGAGGGTGCCCTGTCAGTATTAGTTTTATGAAGGTAGTCTGTAAGTATTAGTTTATTGATGGTGCCTTGTAAGTATTAGGTTTATTGAGGGTGCCTGTAAGTATTAGTATTTATTGAGGGTGCCTGTAAGTATTAGTTTATTGAGGGTGCCTGGAATATTTTACGAGGTGCAGGGGTCCAGACAAAGTGATCTTTTTCTGCAGACATGGCAGGGATGTAGCTCCGTTAAAAAAGCAGTGATGGGTCTGTAAGGGACAAAGCTTAAAGACACTAGCGATAGCATATACTGCCTCGAGGAAAAAGATTAATGAGTACAAAGGGAAATAAAAATGTAAGAGACAAGTATTGTCATTCTAAATAATAAGTAGTGACTGCTTAACTATGGTTTTATAATAAACTTGCTTGCAATATACTTGAACACTGTACTCTGGGCAACAAACAGCAGATAGAATAAGACAAATAGCATATAGTAAAAAGCCAAGGTCAGTGTGTGTGTGCGTCTGTTCTGAAAACACAAACGGGCCTTATAACTCCGCCGTGTTCGACCGAACGCTTCAAATTGCTGTGAGCCCTAACGGGGCAATGCAACGCAACGAGGCGGCCATGTCATTGGCGGTTGGCAAATGCGACGAAAACGCGTATCCACGGCCTCTCGGCGCCCGTATTTCCGGTATTTTCCGGATTGGCAGGTAGAAGACCGGGGACCCCCGTGGACATCGTGTGCCAAAACCGGAAGCGAATCGATGCAGAAAATGCGCGCGATATACGCGCTTCACCTTTTCACAAATAACTCCCCGTTTCTTAACGGGACTCGCTTCAAAAAATTGCTGTCAGGCTGCTGTGGCAGGGCGAAGCCTGGCAACGAAGAGAACGGAGAGCGCATCACTCTCAGGCACGCCATACGGGAAACGGGGCCTTATAACGCCGCCTTTTCTTAACCGAATCGCTCAAATTTGACTGTTCTCAGCGTCACAGTACTGGCGTACACGTTAATAGGCGTCACCATTACTAGGGTTACTAGTACTCGAGGACGTTGCGCCAGTACTATTAATTTTGCAAATGAAGCCACATGCATGGTCATTCTTCGCAATCGATCGCATGCAGATGGAGATGTCAGTGCCGCAACAAAAGCAGCAGTCATTTGAAGATCCCTCAGGTGAATAGAGCTTTCCTTCTGTGCGTTTTTCTCGAGGGCCACATGCTTTCCTGGGTCATCGTAGAGTCGGCAATGCTAAGTATGTTGTCCCGCGTCCACGACATACATTGCTCTGTAAGTTTGTGTTCACACGTGTGGGGGTTTAATTTTCCAGGAGTAAGACGCAGGCAAGAACGGGAGAAGAACGGCAACAGGGCAACGGGCGATACGAACGGTGACCTACATGGAGATGGGGTGTCCGACCGCGACCTGGACTACCACTACCCCTACAGCGATGCCAGCACTACGACAACATGCAAGCTTCGTCGGCAGCGCGCCATTATGCCGGGCAACCCCAGCTCGTCATCAGGAAGTGCGCGACTTCTACGTGTCTGACAAGTACTCGGTCCTCTAGCAGGTACGCAAACTGAAGTGTTGTTCGTGTTATAGCGATTAAGCCTAAAGCAGATATGTTTTCCTAAGTCATTTGTCTGTAATTATTACGTTTTGAGACCTCCGATTCGCTATTATGGTCAGCAACAACAAAATAGGCATTTCGACTGAAACGAGTGCGAAAAAAGAGAAGAAATAAAAGAAGCATGGCGGCTTTGGAGACGTACGCTACTGGTCGTCTGTATCAAGTATCACTTCGAGTGAGTCCCTTGAATGTATACTTCGGGTATTTCTGCATGCAGCCCATTTTTGTAGGTAACGAAGTGCAACATTTCGGCCAGTTGTCGAAGTTGGGTTTGGATGGGAAGTTGCAGCGTGCGTGTACGCGCCCCACCCCCAAACAAAAGGTTGACCAGCAGCGAAAATTTGGTGAAAAGGATTTCTAGGACAGCAAAAATACGGACAGATGCCGAAAATCTGTTTTCAGGAGCTTGGGATTATGACAGTGAAGATGTGGGGTAAACAGGTCTGCTAAGCACTCTTGGACAAATTTCAGCTGCATGTAATTTTAGAGCATGTGGAAAAAATCACGATGATATTTTGTCTTTCCCGGAAAGGCACTCAGGCTATACAAATTATGCATGCTTGATACTGAATGACGTTAAATCAAAGAAATTATGCTGTCTTCCGTTTATTGTTATTAAAAACGAAAGACCTAACAATAAAATTTTCGCTTGATACAATATCCTTGTAAGAAATTTTAAATATGATTATGTAACCAAGAAAAAATTACAGCCTCTGGAGTATCAGGAGATGACGTCATCATTTATAGCTGATTTTGCACATTGTTTCATGAAGGGGCTACTATTGGTACCTCTTAAGATGATGAGAGGCCAGTTTTCAAATGTAAATTATGCTTCAACTAGTACCTTTGCGCATGGAGCTGATCAATTGTTGTTATAGTTTGGACAGAATAATTGTGTGGGCAGCGATCTTTGTGAGGTAGGTGGACACAAGGTGGTATTTTCATTATTATTTCAGGAAGGGATTTACTACTTGTTAAGCTGTAGCCTTTTGCTCTGATGTCATTTCAGGTAACGGTCACAGACTTATGAGAGTGAGGTGGAGAGATTGTAGAGGGGTTATGCAAGCTTTTCGTATGCATTTCAGATGCGCTTTGAACGATGCTTGCTTTGTTTTAGCCTTCAGTTAATACATTCGTGGAGAGAAAAAATTTTTCACAAACTTTGCCACAGATTTTAAATTGGTATGGAATAGAAGATCAGCTTTGCAAGTTATTGCAGATTGGTGACTAAGAAGATAAGAAATGTGTGTACTTTTAAAAGGAAATTAAAGTTGAATAACTGATTAATGTTGTCATCTATTCTCGTTAATTGTTGCCATTAAAATCATTGTGAGAATATTATGAGTTTGGATGTGCATATTGATGGATATCTTTTATTGTCTACACCTGATATGCTACTGGATTAAACCCTTCACCGCCAGCCCATTTTCCAGCCAAAAGTTTAGTGTCATTTACCGCTGGATAAAGAAAAGTTGAGTCTATCATACTATGAATCTGCCTATTGAAATGTATCAAACAGGCCTGTACTTATCTCCCAAACATTAACAGATAAGGTCATGGTAACAGTTGCTCATTGACCAAACCTTTTATGACTTGGGGTCAATCGTGATGGTGCAAAAATGTGCATCGCGGTGAAAAGGTTAATATATTTGTGAATCTTCACAATGTGTCATTAAAAAAAACACTAACATAGGATTGGAGTGTATTAATTGGAATGCCAATTTTGTTACTTTCGCCCCAGATATCTAAGAATGTATATTTAACCAGAAATCACAAAATGTATTGTACATGTTTACAATAAGCAAACATATAATTACATGGGATATTTTGTGTTCACACTTCTTGTCTTTTTCACAAAAGGCACCATTTAACATACACTAATTTTGTTCTAAGATTTTTATAAAATGAAATTATCTACAACCATTTAGTCATTATAATTATTTTCATAATAATTCTTAATTGGATACAATATTTTACATTTCATTTCAGGCCTGTAAGATAAAACACCACTTTAAATGCTACTCCCAAATGATGTATTTTCATTTAAAACATATTATGTCATATGAGATATACCAGGATCTATAAGATTTTTGATTAAGACAAAATTTCTCAATCCTCCCTTCCTCGACTGTAATAAATGTATTTCGTATAAATAACACAAGTGACAGTCTTTGCACTATTTACTGACTGCCAATGGTTGATAGATTAAAACGCTACCTCAGAAAACCCAAGGTCATTCGGACAAAGAAGACTCTGGGACAGTTTTTGAAACTGATAACTGAGAATGCTTGGCGTTGTTGCATGTGAAACATATCTGTATTAGTCCTGTTATTCCTAATTGCCGTGCCGCAAAATAGAGAGCGCAAGTCAAAATTGGTCATACTTCGGACATGTTGGATTTACCCGTCTGATCCCCACCCCAATTTTTTTACCCCTGATAGTTTAGGATGGGTTTTTTTTCTTTTTGGTTGCGGCTGGGCACTGCCTTAGTGCAGTGTCTAGGATCGGTGCTAGTTCCCAGCTTGCTAGGGGGCCCAACGTCGAAATTAGTAGCTGCCAGCTCCCTATAAGTTTTCCCCATCCCAGCCCAGAATTGTAGGAATTTTATTTTTTATTACTGGACCCGAGGAAATCCGATAATATATGTATAACAGATTTTGTCTCTTCTATTTGTCTGTCGTCTCTCTGACTTCTTTTCCCCGTGGTGACCACTGAAGTGCGTGTAATTACGTCGATAAAAAAGAAGCTGGCCACACCACAGAAGAAGATTAAGACAAGCTCCACCAATCTAACAAGCTGTAAAAACAATTTGCCAAAGATAAAAACAGATGGTGACGCTATATTTATGGTTTAAAGTACATAATTGACTTGAAATATAGTGTTCCATCCTCAAGTGATGTGCGTCTATGTTTTTCACGCGATGCGATATGATGTATAGAAATTTTTAATGTTTGCTTTTCCCTAAGGCTTCGTCTTTGCCGGCCTCAACATTTCTGTACTCAAATTTCATTTGTTTTTAATCTGCTTGGACTTTTTTTCTTTTTCTTTTTTTAAAGTATTCAAAAAAAGCTTTTGTGTATCTCGTGTTTTGATTGACAAGATGTATACAATCATTGATTTTTAGTTATGTATATCATCAATGAAAGCCATAGTTAAAAAACACACACGCCAAAATATAAGCTTGCATTGACACCACTCCCACTTTGGTTTAGATTAATTTATATAAAGCGGGGTCTGTATTTAATTATGGTCTTTATGCAGAATTGCTTCTTTCATAGTAAAATACTAAATAACTTTTTTTTAACCAATTTGACGGGTTCGTTTGGTTACTCTTTTTGGGATGTGGTTTATGCTTTATTTAATGCAAAGGTAGATTGAAGATGTTTGAAAAAAATGTGAAGGAGCTGTTCTAAACCTAAGTTGATCTGCTTTCAGATCAAAGTATCCTAATATGGATAGATGCGATATGATTAACAAAGCAAACCATTTTTCAAGTTTAAAAGGGACACCCTGACCAGATTAGTTTTGTGCCAAGAAACATTTCGAGATCACCAGAAAACACCCTTACAGAGAGTTGCACCACTCACTCTGCTATGACATACCGCGTTACTGGTTTCCTAGAACAAACCGTCAAATCAGCGAATCCTCCTTGGCAGAGGTGCTGGAAGTCACAGTCTTTAGTGAAAGAGAGGCCATGCTTCTCTTTTTTAAATGGCCGCCTGAGGCGCATAGACAAATGGACAACATTGTCATAATACAAGCCTTTTTCATTTCAGGTTTACCAAAAGAAATTTCACTCACAACAAAGGAAACTAGTCCAATTTTTTTGACTGCACTACCAAAAAAGAAAAAGCTTCAACACTCGAGGGGCCTCCACCCACCCATCCAAAATGGTTTCTCCGGCAAACTCTGCCCAAAGGAGAATCTAGTTTTGATGGTTTGATTTCTACGGAAACCAAAGCAAAAATTGAGTGCTCGATCCTTGAAAAGGCTGTCTTCTTGTGATCCAAAGTACGTGTTTCTGCAAAAATATCATTTCCGTCAGGGTGCCCCTATTAATGTTTAAAAGATTCTCCCCGGAAGAGGAGTGTGGCTGCCTACGTGGCGGAATAATTAAAAAAAATGTCACACACGTAGATGTTTCTCATCCCGAGCTGTGCATTATCTGCTACCATAGCGTTCTAAGTCTTCAGCGTTGGGATGATACTGGAGTCTTTTAGCCAGGTATGTCCAACAATAAGAACACACAAGAATTCCTGTACTTCAAGATCTAAAGAGTTCAAGAAAGTCACACACAGTTCAAGTGTCAAACTCTTATCTTTTCACGGTGCAAATCTCTGTGCCCCTTTCTATGTAAAGAAACAACACAGAAACAAACAAAACAAACAACAAAACCTTTTCAGTTGAAGCACAAAGAAGTGACAGTACAGATGTTAATTGTAGTCTATTTGTCTGCTTACATCTATAAATGGATTCGATTGTCCCAAACTGCTAAATTGTCGTAATTATGCAAATCCTTACTTTGTGTGAAAGAGCTGTTGTGTTCTTTGTTGCTTTTTTTGCTTTCAGTATGTATCTACAAGCTTGCTAACCAGTTGGTGGTTTTTTATGTACATGGATCGTTTGCTTTTGAATCGTTAACAAACAGGGTTGGTTAAATGGAGGCACTGACTATGAATCACTCTCAGTGGGTAATAGTGTGCATGATAGAGCGTGCTGGAGTTGTACTGATAATTAGTGCAGGCTGTCGTTACTATTAGTACTATCACCAAGGTATTCCAATGTTTTTGTATTACATCGGATTGTATTTGATTTTGTTATTTTTTCATCATGTATCTTTTGTGCGAGCATTGTGAAATTTTGTTTGTTCAATTATACAGTGGTGGTTTTTTAAGGAGTAAGATCTTTCATGAACCTCAAGTGCCTTAATGAAAATTAATAATATTTTTAGATTTAATGGGGTGCGGGGGGGGGGCGCATCGGTAGTTGTAGGGAGAGGAGGGGAGAAGTATTCCTTCCTGAATGTCAATTTCTTTTGTAAACTTAAAGTCTAAATGTTGTGCGAAGGGAATAGGTTCAAGATCTCTATGCCCAATGCTTTCTACATCAGTTTGAGTGCATGCGAGAGCATGTGTGAAGGTGCTTGCATTTATTGCTAAAAATATTAAACTTTGTTTTAATCTAAGATATAAATTATAAAGTAAAATGCTTCCTAATGTAGATCAATATTACCAATGTATATCGGAGTAGTTTGATGTTAGTTGGAATGATATTAAAGTACTCGAAGATTGAAAACTGTTTGCTAATGAGGATGGTAATGGAGACGATTATAAGGTGAAAACAAGATGTGATGTCAGAGGAGTTGATATGTAAGCTATTTGTATGAGTTTTTGAGTAATGAATTCTCTTAAGTTCTACCAGCATGGAAAATAAACTGTTATACTTTCTACTGTTTAAACCTGGATCGATAAATAGAGGCGGACGTGTTTGACGTTGCCAAGCACTGTGTGAATGATGTACTATAGGGTACAATGATGGAGGTCTCATGTTCTGCATTGTACTGTTCTTCTTCTACGGTCCTGGGCCTAAGGCCACAATGGGTACATATGTGTCTGTTGTCCAGTTTTTGCTGGTGTCCTCACTGCATTCAGCCGGACGCATTCAATTTCGGAGGAGGCTCACAGGAGAAAATTATTATGAGTTTTTTTGGGGAAAAAGGCAGGAGAATGAAAAAAGTCGACAGATAGTAGATGCACAAAGCAGGAAAGGCAGAGTCAAGAGAGAGACAGATTAGAGAAGTACAAGCACAGAACCCAGAAGGTGGGGGAACTACTTGTACGAAAGACCCAACGGGGGGTGTACAGTATGTTTGTGTTTACAGGTTGTTGCGTTGGTCGATACATGATGAGCGTTTTGTAATAAGTGGTCGAACTTACACAGTGACAGTCCTTGAAGATGACCAAAGCTGTTGACGGGACTATAATAGAAAAATAACATAAATAAATGGAAGATAAAACAACTCCACAATGTTTACCATAGGGACACAGAAACGACCATGCAATAGGAGAATGATTATGAGTAAAGAAATGTGCTCATAGAAAAATAAAAAAATAAACTTTATGCCATTGCATATCGAGGAATAAAGCTGTTATAGTAAGAAAATGATGGGGAGTGAAGCGATGCATAGTTTTGTACATGACCATGATTAGTGACATAGAAATGATGAGCACATCCATAAAGGATTGTATGTTTGTGGGTTGAGAAACCAGCTTGAAGGCATGGCATGTTTTTGACGTTTGTTACAATCAAGGTATGGTATCCCGGTATACCAGCGCATGCTGAACAAAGATAGAGGTCTGCCGCCGATTAGAGTATGTTGAAAATACTATGTGTATCATGCCAATGCTATCAGTTTGTTACAATAAGGTATGGGTATCCCGGTATACAGCGCATGTGAACAACGATAGAGTCTGCCCGGCCAGATTTAGAGTATGTTGAAAAACTATGTGTATCATGCAATGCTATCAGATGGTTATTCACACGTGTTTAGCGGTTTGTATCTGTTTTCTTCTAACATGTTTATGACTGAATCATCTAGTAATATATTATCAAAGAAATGTATTGGGATATGTTGTCTTTCTACACATGTATTGTTTGTCTCAAGTAGTTGTGTGTTGTGGTGTGTGTCTGTGCTACCTGTGACTCTTCGGTCTTGTTCCTATGTGCACCTCTCACTCGTCTCTAATTTTGTTTCTATTATCTATACGGACAGCAAATTCATAATGATTTTTAGGAGTTTCAGAAATGCAGAAAGATCAGATGTGAAAAAGCCTTCTCTTTCTAGCGCCATGTATTTTTTTTGACGTTCCTTGTTGTCCTTGCATCTATATTGTAAAGAGAGATATTTTTGTTTCAGCGCAACGCATTGCTTTAATGACAGAAACAGTGACAAAAGCTGTAAAAAAGCTTAAAACACATGCAGGGTGCTTGGCTGTGATTGTGCTTTTTTTTTTGTTGCATTTGATGGGAGTGTAGAGCGATGTCTTTGGTGAATGTATTCTACCAAAGGGACATCGCCTACACTCCCATCAAAGCAAAGACAATCACAGCCATAGCACCCTGCAGTGTTAAGTCTCTTTTTACAGCTTTGTCACTGTTTCTGTCATTAAAGCAATGCTGAGTGTGCGCTTGAAACAAAAATCTCCTTCCCTCTTGTCAAATAGAGAGCAAGTACACCAAGAAGTTCAAAAAAATACATGGCGCTAGAGAGAAGGCTTGTCCCATCTGATCTTTCTGCATTTCTGAACTCCTTAAAAATCATTATGAATTTGCTGTCGTCTATAGATAATAGAAAAAAATTAGAGAGAGAGTGAGAGAGTGCACATAAGCACAGCCAAGTACAGGTAAGCACAGACACACACACACACAACTTTGAGAACAAACAATAATGGTGTAAAAAAACATATCAATATTCTTTGAAAAATATATTTAATGATACAGCATAAATACATGTAGAAGAAAAAAGATCAAAAACAGCATAAACGTACGGTGAAATAACCATCTGATAGCAGTTGCATTTTGGAAAAACACATAAGTATTGTGCAAACATACTCTAATCTGGCGGCCGGAATCTATCGTTGTTCCAGCATGCGCTGGTATACCGGGATACCCAAACCTTGATAAGTAACAAAAATTGATAGCTTGCATTGATACCAGCAGTATTTCAAACATATCTAATCTGGCTGGCTCAGACTCTATCGTTGCTTCCAGCATGTGCACGCTGGAATATACCGGGATACCCGAATACCTGATTGTATAACAAACAGTCAAAAACATGCCATGCCTTCAAGAGGTTCTCACCCCACAAACATACAATCCCTTTATTGGATGTGATCATCATTTTATTGTCCTAATCATGAGGGCAATGATACGCAAAAACGATGCAATCGCTTCACAACCCCATCATTTCTTACTTAAAACAGCTTTATTCTCGAATAGCAATGAAGTAAAGTATTTTTATTTTTTACTATGGAGCACAATTTCTTTAATCATAATGTATTCTCCTGGATGTGTTGCTAGTCTTTTTGTGTCCTATCGGTAACATTTGGATTGTTTATTTTCCATTTATTTATTTAATTGTCTATTATAGTTCCCGTCAACAGCTTTGGTCATCCAGGACTGTCACTGTGTAAAGTTCGACCGACTATTACACAAAACGCTCATCAATGTATTGGACCAACGTTTCAACACCCTGGCTAAAACAAAAAAATACTGTAAACCCCCCGTGGGGGGTCTTTAGTTAAAGTAGTTTCCCACCTTCGGAAGTCTGTGGGTAAACTTCCTCTAATATGTCTCGCTCTTGTGACTCTGCTTTTTCTTGCTTTGTGTCATCTACTATTCTTCACTTTTGGTCCATTTTTCTGCATGCTTTTCCCACCCAATCTTTCCATTATATTTTCTCCTTGAGCCCTCCGAAATTGGAATGCGTCGGCTGAAGCATGAGGACACCAGTAAAAACACACACTGGACAAACAGGAGCGCAGAGCGATGGAAGACTCAGAGTATACCCAGATTACAAAGTGCGCTTCCGAGCTTATTAATGGCCTATGGCCAGGAACGTAGAAGCAGCACAACGCAGTACAAGTCATCACATGAGAAGAGGCGACCATCGCATATGGGGAAGCGCGAGCCTCAATGTAGTTAGCGACTCATTGTCCACACACGAGTGCGGGCGATAGTGTATCAAAACATTCCGCTCTATTTATGGGATCCAGGTTTAAAAAAACGGTAGAAAGGATAAAACAAGTTATTTTCATGCGTGTAAACTTAAGAGAGAATTCACGCATTATCAAAACTCATACAATGTAGCTTACATATCAAACTCTAATTGAATCACATCTATGTTTTCACCTTTATCAATCGTCTCCTAAATACCGTCCTCATAGGCACACCAGTTTCAATATTCGGATACTTTAATAAAATCATTCAAATACATCAAAAAACAACTCCGTATACATTGGTAATAATTGAGTAATTAGAAGCATTTACTTTATAATTTAGTATTCTTAGATTAAAACAAAAGTTTAATAGTTTTAGAATAAATGCAAGCACATTCACACATGCTCTCGCATGCACTCACCTTGCATGTAGAAGCATTTGGCATAGAATCTTGAAACCTATTCCCTTTCACAACATTAGACTGTAAGTTTACAAAAGAAGATTGACATCTCAGGAAGGAAAGAGCTTCTCCCCTCCTACTCCTAAAACTACCAGCGCACCCCACCCCCACCCCTTAAATTCTAAAAATATTAGAATTTCAAAATTAAAGGCACTTAGGTTCATGAAAGATTTACTCCTTAAAAAACCACACTACTGTATAATTGAACAAACAAAATTCACAATGCTCCACAAAGAGATGATGAAAAATAAACAAATCAAATCCAATCAGAGGTAATACAAAAAACATTGGGAAATACCTTGGTGATAGTACTAATAGTAAAGACAGCCTGCACGAATTATCATTACAAAACTCCAGCACGCTCATCATGCACACTATTACCACTGAGAGTATTCATAAGTCAGTGCTCCATTTTAACAACCCTGTTTGTTAACGATTTCAAAAAGCAAACGATACATGTACATAAAAAAACAACACAACTAGGTTGCAAGCTTAGATAACATGCTGAGCAAAAAAGAACAAAGAACACAACAGCTCCTTTCACACAAAGTAGGATTATGCAGTAATATATACAATTTAGGCAGTTTGGACAAATCAAATCATTTATAGCATGTTCAAGCCAGAGCAAATAGAACTACAATAACATTGTACTGCACTTCTTTGTGCTTCAACTGAAAGGTTTGTTGTTGTTTGTTTGTTTTCTGTTGTTGTTTCTTTCAACATAGAAAGGGGCACAGAGATTTGCACCGTGAAAAGATTAAGAGTTGACACTTAACGTCGTGACTTCTGAAATATTTAGACTGTTGAAAGTACAGGAAATTCTTTGTTGTGCTGATTGTTGACATACCCTGGGCTAAAAGACTCTTAGGGATCATCCCAACAGCTGAAGCACTGTGAAACAATATGGTACAAATGCACAGCTCTGGGATGAGAAAATTACGTGTTGATATTTTTGTAATATTCCGCCAAGTAGGCAGCCACACATCCGTCTTCGGGGAGAATCTTTTTTAAACATTAAAGGGGACCCTGACGGATGCGTTTTTGCAAGAAACACGCTACGCTTGAGATCAAAAGAAAGACAGCCTTTTCAAGGATCGGAGCACTCATTTGCTTTGGTTTCCTAGAAAGCAAACCATCAAAACGTAGGATTCCTCCTTGGACAGAGGTTGCCGGAGAGAAACCATTTAGGTATGGGTGGGTGGAGGCCACTCGAGTGGTTGAAGCTTGTTCTTTTTTGTAAGTGCAGTCAAAAAAAAATTAGGAGCTATTTCCTTTGGTGGATGTGAAATTTCTTTGGTAAACTGTAATGAAAAAGGATGGTATTATGACAAATGTTGTAAATTTGGTCTATGCGACTTCAGGCGGCCATTAAAAAAAGAGAAAGCTGTGGCCTTCTCTATTCAATAGAAAGAATGTGACTATCCAGAACCTCTGCAAGGAGGAATCGCTGCTGATGTGAACGGTTTGATTTTAGGGAAAACCAGAGCAGAGTGAGTGGTGCAATCTCGTAAAGGGTGTTTCCTGGTGATTCGAAATGTTTCTTGCAAAAAACTAATCTGTCAGGGTGTCCCTTTTTAACTTGAAAAATGCTGTTTTGGCTTTTGTTAATCATATTCAGCCATACTTGATCCAAATAGATATTGATCTGAAGCAATCTAAAACTTAGGTTTTAGAACGCTCTGCACATGTTTTTCAAAACATCTTCAATCTACCTTTAGCATTAAATAAAGCAATAAAACCACATGCCAAAAAGAGAACACATAACGACACCTTCAAATTGTGTTTAAAAAAGTTATTTAGTAATTTACTTTGAAATAAAGCATCTGCATAAGACCCATAATTTTAAATACAGACACGCCTTTAACCTTAAAAGTAATCATAAACAAAGTGGAGTGTGCCATGCAAGGTTATCATTTTGGCGAGTGCTGATTTTAACTATGCTGCATTGATGCCTAACATAAAATAAACAATGATTGTATACGTCCTTGTCAATCAAAAAACAGAGATACAACAAAGCTTTGTTTGAATACTTTAAAAAAAAGAAAAAGAAAATAAAGTCCAAAGCAGATTAAAAAACAAATGATTTGTACCAGAAATGTTGAGGCAGGCAAAAGACGAAGCGTAGAAAGCCAAACATTAAAATATCCTATAATCATATCGCAATCGCGGAAAACATAGAAGCACATCACTGGGAAAGGGCAAACTAAAATATTTATCAAGTCAAATTATGTACTTATAAAACCAAGAAAGTATAGCGTCACCATCAAGTGTTTGATCTTGCAAATTGTTTACAGCTTTGTTAGATGGTGGAGCTGTCTTAATCTGTATCTGTTGGTGGTGGCCAGTTCTGTTTCTTATAGAAGTAAGTACACGCACTTCAGTGGGTGACCAAGGGGAAAGAAGCAGAAGAGAAGAAAGACAAAATAGAAGAGACAAAAATCTGTCTATAACATATATTATCGGATTTACTCGGGTCCAGTAGAAAAAATAAAAATCCTAATTCTGGGTGGGATGGGGGAAAACTAATAGGGAGCTGCTGGAGCTACTAATTTCACGTATGGCCCCCAGCAAGCTGGGAAACTACCGATCCTAGACACTGCATAGGCAGTGCCCAGGCCCCAACCAGAAAAGAAAAAAAAACCCATCCCTAAATACAGCGGTAAAAATTAATTGGGGTGGGGGGCGGATCAACGAGGTAAATCCCAACAGTCGAAGTTTGACCCAATTTTGACTTGCGCCTCTCTATTTGCGCACGGCAATATGGAATAACAGGGACAATACAGATATGTTTGCACATTGCACAACGCCAAGCATTCTCAGTTTATCAGTTTCAAAAACGTCCAGAGTACTTCTTGCCGAAGACCTTGGGTTTTCTGAGGTAGCGTTTTTAATCATATCAACCATTGGCAGTTCGTAAAGAGGGCAAAGACTGTCACTTGTGTTATTTATAACGAAAACATATTACAGGCGAGGAAGGGAGGATGAGAATTTGTACTTAACTCAAAAATCTGATTAGATCCGGGTAGATATCATATGAATAAATATGTTTTAAATGCAAAATACATTCATTAGGGAGTAGCATTTTTAAAGTGTGGGTTTATCACAGGCTGATGAAATGGAAAATGTTTGTATCCAATTAAGTATTATGAAAATAATTATATACATAATGTGGTATAATTTCTTTTCATTAAAAACATCTTAGAACAAAAAGTGTATGTTTAAAAATGTGCTTATGTGAAAAAGAAAAAGTACCAGTGAACACAAAAATATACACTGTAATCATAGTGTGCCGTATGTGTAAACATGTACAATAACATTTTGTTATTTATGGTAAATATACATTCATTAAGAATATCTGGGGCGATAAGAACAAAATGCATTCAATTATAAAACTACCCAATCCTGTTTCTCTGGTTGTTTTTTAATGAACACAATTGTGAAGATTCACAAATATATTAACCTTCACCGCGATGTCACATTTTGCACCAACACTGATTGAACACCCAGTCACTATAAGGCTTGCAATGAGCAACTTGATTACACCAATGACCTTATCTTGTAATTTTGGGAGTAAGAAAGCCTTGTTTGATTACATGAATAGCAGATTAATAGTATTGAAGACGACCAAACTTTTCTTTCCAGGTAAATTACACTAAACTTTTGGCTGAAAAATGGTGGCGGTGATGAAAGGTTGAATCCAGTAGCATAATCAGGTGTAGACAAATGAAAGATATAAACTAAAGTATGCACAGTCAAAAAAACTCATAATATTCTCAAATGATTAATGCAACAATTACGAGAATAGATGGACAACAGTAATCAAGTTATTAAACTTTAATCTTTAAAAGTACCACAAATTCTATCTATTAGCACCAATTCTGCAAAATACCTTGCAAAGCTGATCTCCTTATTCCATACAAATTTAAAACATCTGTGCAAATTGTGAAAAATTTTTGTCTCTCCAGAAAATGTATTAATTAACTGTAAGGATAAAACAAAAGAAGCACGTAGTTCAAGAACAGCATCTGAATTGCATCCGAAAAGCCCTTGAATAACCTTAAAATCTCTCCACTCACTCTTCATAAGTCTGTGAACAGTGACCTGAAATGACATCAGAGCAAAAAATGCTACAGCTTAACAAGTAGTAAATCCCTTCATGAAATAATATGAAAATACCAAATTGTGTCCACTGACCCACAAAGATAGCTGCCCCCACAATTATCGGTCCAAAACCTATAAACAGCAATTTGAATCAGCTTACATGAGCAAAGGTATAGTTGAACAGAATTTTACCATGAAAACTGGCCTATCATCATCTTAAGAGGTACCAATAGTAGCCCCTGTCATGAAACAATGTGCAAAATCAGCTATAACATGATTGCACGTCAATCCATGATAAAGTCCAGAGGCTAGAACTTTTTCTTTGGTTAAATAATCATTATTTAAAATCTTACAAGGAATTGTATGCAAGCGACAATTTATTGTTAGAGGTCATTTCGTTTGTTAAAATAAAAATAAACGGAAAGACAAGCATAATTCTTTGATTTAAATTCATTCCGATCTATTACATGCATAATTTATATATCCATGAATGTCTTTCCGGGAAGACAAATATCAATCAGTGATTTTTTCCACGGCTCATAAAATTTACATGGCAGCTGAAATTTTGTCAGAGTGCATAGCAGACCTGTTACCCCAAATCTTCACTGCAGTAATCACAAGCTCTAGAAAAACATTAATTTAGGCAGTGTCCGTCAATTTTGCTAGTCGGAAATCCTTTTCACAGAATTATTCGCTCTGTACAACCTTTGGTTGGGGGAGGGGGGGGCGCGTTACACGCCCCCGCTGCAACTTCCCATCAAACCCAACTTCGACAACTGCCGAAATGTTGCTACTTCGTACCTACAAAAATGGAATGCATGCAGAAATAAACCGGAAGTATACAGTCAAGGGACATACCCCCCTCCCCTCCAAATTTTGGTTTCTTTCTAAGGACATCAACTCGAAGTGATACCTTTGATAGCAGACGGACACAGTAGCGAGTACGGTCAAACGCCCATGCCTTCTTTGTATTTCTTTTCTTTTTTTTCGCACTCGTTCAGCTGGGAAATGCCGATTTTCGTTGTTGCTGACATAATAGCGTAATCGGAGGTCTCAAAACGTAATAATTACGGACAAGATGCGAGGGAAAACAGATCTGCTTGTAGGCTTAATCGCTATACAACGAAGCCACACAATCAGTTGCCGTACCTGCTAGGGAGGATCCGAGTAACTTGTCAGACACGGTAGAAGTCAGCGCACGTTCCTGATCGACGGAGCTGGGTTGCCGGCATTAATGGGAGGCTGCCGACGAAGCTGGGAATGTTGCGTAGTGCTGCATCGCTGTATGTGGGAGTAGTGGTAGTCAGGTAGCGTCGGGACACCCCATCAATCCATGTAGGTCACGCTGTGGTATAGGCCGTTGCCTGTTGCCGTTCTTCTTCCCGTTCTTGCTGCCTTTCTCTGGAAATACCCGTGTGAACAACAAACTTACAGAGCAAATGTATGTCGTGACGCGGGGCACATACTTTAGCATTGCCGACTCTACGATGAACCCCAGGAAAGCGATGTGGGCCTCGAGAAAAACCAAGAAAGGAAAAGCTCTATGTCAACCTGAGGATCTTCGAAATGACTGCTGCTTGTTGAGGGCAACTGACATCATCCATCTGCCCAGCGATCGATGCGCAGGAAGAAGGACCATTGCCATGTGGCTTCATTTGCAAAATTAATAGTACTGCGCAACGCCGGAGCTACAGTAACGCCTAGTAATGGTAACGCCTTACCCTAGTTTTCCCCCCTCCCCCCCGGTAACGCCAAGTACTGGTACGCTGAGAACAGCAAATTGAAGCGATTCGCGTTAAGAAACGGCGGAGTTATAAGGCCCCAGTTTCCCGTTGGCGGTGCTCTGAGAGTGATGCGCTCTCCGATTCTCTTGTGCCAGGCCTTCGCCCTGCCACAGCAGCCTGACAGCAAATTGACGTGTCCGTAAGAAACGGCGGGTTATTGTGAAAAGGTGAAGCGGCGTATATCGCGCGCATTTCTGCATCGATTCCGCTTCCGGGTTTGGCACATCGATTAGTCACAGTCCCCGGTTATTCTACAGCAAATCCGGAAATCCGGAAATACCGGGCGCCGAAGAGGCCGGTGGATACCGCGTTCGGCATTTGCCAAACCGCGCAAATGACATGGCCGCCTCAGTTCGCTCGTTGCCATTCCCCCGTGAGGGTCTCACAGCCAATATGTGAAGCGATCTCGGTCGAAACCGGCGGGTTATAAGGCCGGTTTTGTAGTTTCAGACAGACGCAACACACACACCGGACACTTGGCTTTTTAATATTATGATGTGATGGGGTCATTATTCTATCTGCCTGTTTGGTGGCCAGAGTACAGTGTCAAGTAGTGCAGAGCAAGTTAATTATACCATAGTTAAAGCAGTCAATACTTATTATTTAGAGATATGGGACAAATACTTGGTCTCCTTACAATTTTATTTCCCTTTGTACCATTAAATCTTTTTCCTCGATGCAGATATTGCTATCGACTGTAGTCTTTAGCTTTTGTCCCATACAGACCCATCACAGCTGTTTTAAACGGAGCTACATCCCTGCATGTCTGCAGAAAAAGATACTTTGTCTGACCCTGCACCCTAGATAAATATTTACAGGCACCTCATAAAACTAATACTTACAGGCACCCTCAATAAAATCATACTTACAGGCACCTCAATTAAAACTAATACTAAGGCACCATCATAAAACGAATACTTACAGACACTTCAATAAAACTCAATACTGACAGGCCACCCTCAATAAAACTAATTTACAGGCACACTCAATAAAACTATACTGACAGGCACCCTCAATAAAAACTATCTTACAGGGCACCCTCATAAAACTAAATAGTGACAGCACACCTCAAAAAACTAATATTACAGGCACCCTCAATAAAAAATCTTACAGACACCTCAATAAAAACTAATACCTACAGGCACCCTCAATAAAACTAATACTTACAAGACACCTCAATAAAACTAATACTTACAGGGCAGGCCACAAGCCCCACCAACAGAAGCACCAAACAGCAAGAACCAGGCGCTCCCCACAGTGATGCCCACAATTCCTAGGGGTATTGTCGTCGGAGGAATTTGTAGACAGGATGAAAAGGTTTAATCTTCAGACCAATGCTGGCAGACTGTTTAACTAGAACAGTGCAGGTAATGTAAACTCTTGTGCAAAGTAACTAAGGAAGACAGCAACAGGCAGAAGCCTGGAGTACTGTGGCCTCATTGTTTCAAGAAGCGCTGGCTCATAATCCAACAGGTCTGTGGTTAGTGTGCGGTTTGAACCAAGCTCTGGTCACAGAGGTGTGTCTTTGGGAAGGCACTTTACTCGTATTTCTTTCACTCCATCAGGTGTATATGGGTACCTGAATCAGTTGAGGAAAAGTCCTTTGGAGGAGACTTAAAACAAGTTCCCGTGGTTTCTGTGCGAATGATGCACAAGATCTTGCACCACACGTTAAAGACCATTCCACATTAAGGTACATGTAGGCCGAGTGGATATGGATGACACAAATTCATCCTGTGTGCCATTAATGGTCTAATGAAAATGGTGAATATGGGGGCAGGATAAGCATCCCCAATGGAACAAATAAATGCAGAGAAATAGGCTAAAAAGAGTAAGACAAAGAGAGAAAAAAAAGATAGTGAAATGAGAGGAATAAATAGAGAGGAGAGAAAGAGGTAGAGATTAAGCAGATTCTTTTCTTCGATTGCTCAGTTCCTGTCAATTATGAGTGCAGAATGCCGTCATGCTGAGTCACAAAATGGTAGGTCACAAATGAGGGACACGTTCGCCCACTTTGATAATCGACAAAATGACTGATCTGCAGACACTATGCAAATGCACAAGGACATCTCACCTTGTCTAGCCTGCAGCTGACACCTTCATAGTCGTCGTCACACACGCATCTCACTCTGTTTTTTTACATCACTGGCAGAAGATAATACGACACTGTCCAAGGCCTGAGCAGTGAGTGTCAAGAGCTGTTCGGCTTGATCGCATTCTCTGTACAAAACAGAATTGAGATAAAATAAACAAAAACTTGCAAAAACAAAAAAGGAAAAAAAAAACCCCCCCCCAAAACGGGGGGGTGGGGGGGGAAAAAGGGAATCTGGCGAATTTGAAGGACTACCAAAACCTACACTCTCTCTCACAAAGCTACACAAATTTCCACTGTACAAACAGAATTGAAATAAAATAAAACTGAAAAATCAATGGCTGGAAAACGGGACAAAGGAAAAAACTACAAACATACCACTCTACTCTCACAAAGTAAACAAATTTCCACTGTACAAAACAGAATTGAAATAAAATAACAAACGAAAAAAACACGGAGGGAATCTGGCGAAGGAAGACTACAAAACATTACTACTTCTCTCTCAACAAGCTACACAAATTTCACTGTACAAAACAGAATTGAAATAATTATAAACCTGAAAAATCACGGATGGAAAGGGAAGGAAAACTACAAACTTACTACTTCTCTCTCACAAGGCCCACAAACATTTCCGCTTCTCTTTAAAATATGAAACTACCGTATTTTATGGATTACAAGGCGCTTTTAGTTTAATTATAAGGCGCACCCACCCAGAATGTAACCAAAATGTGAATTGAAACATACACAAGGCGCAATATATTTAAGGCGGCATGCAAAATGATCGAAACAAAAGCAAAAAATAATTGCAAACACGAGATTGACTCAAAAAAAGGAAGTCGGTATTTTGCCTGTTCTGTCAAAACAATCTTCGGAACGACAGAAATTACACTCAAGCCACTATCTGGAGATGCCATATGATGAAACACTTTTACGTCAGAGAGCCCAGAAAATGATTGGTCTTAAATGTTTTATTGGTAACCAAGTGATATATCGAGAGAATGACATCACACTAACTTATGATGTCAAAATGAGCCATGGATTCAAAAGAAGGCTATTGCCCTTTGAAATCATTCACTTCAACAATGAGCGACTTAGCTGCGCCTTTTGCCCGCCAGGTGGCATAACGCTCGAGCTGGGGCTAATACTCTCTATAGTTCTGCCCCCCCCATCGTTGGGGATATTAAAAGATGAGAGAAAGAGATAGGGAGGAGTCCAACCCTCTCTCTCTTCTCACTCGCCCCAACTAAGAATATTAGCGTGATAAAGCCCGTAGTGTTTGACTGCCCCATGGCGGTCAA
>JAGGCT020000415.1:0-25000 GCA_017654935.2 Phymorhynchus buccinoides
AGAATGAGAGAGACAGAGAGAGAGAGAGAGAGAAAGACTGATACAGAGGCAGAGAGAGAGAAAGAGAGAGAGAGAGAGAGAGAGAGAGAGAGAGAGAGAGAGAGAGAGAGAGAGAGAGAGAGAGAGAGAGAGGTTTCAAAGAGAGAGTGTGAGGGAAAATAGCCTGAGTTTTATTTTCCACTAGAGGGTAAACAGCCACTGCCAAGCAAAAAAAGTACTTATAAAGTATATTTGGATTGGATTACTCACACCCATACACTGATACAGTATACATACACTCACTCCGATTGGGTCCGGTTGGGTATGATTGGATCCGGTTGGGTACGATTGGGTATTCTTACCGACCGTGGATACACCAACATATCAAAACTACAATACGACTCGTAGTATTACGAGCATTGTAGTATTGTAGTATTGTAGTATTACGAGCATGACTAAAAGGCAGATTTGCCGAAAACAAAATAAAACAAAAATGACAGGACAGTGAAGAGGCCGCGAGGCCTGATTAGCCTATTGTCCTAACTACCGGACATGACCTGATCATTTCTTTACTTTTGGAAACATTGAGCTCAAGATTGTTAGTGGCAGACCAGTCAACCATCTTTCCAACTTCATCCCTGTACGGTACCCTGCCTCATCGCCATTAGATGATTAGTAATCAAGTAATGAGCCCCTCAGACGTCACTTCCGACAATAAACGCGACTTGAATTACTTCAAGATTGATTAACAAAAAGGACAGACACTACCTCTTTAATCCTGGGAACCAATTTAGGGTCCGCGATATATACTTGTTTGCTAGTCATGGCTTCTCATACAGCTTTGTTGACAGACGTATTTCCTCGTGGTCTCCGACGGAAGTTCAGAGCGGAAGTGATCGTCTAGACTCTTTACTAGAATCGACCCAAACAAAAAATGCTGCTAGAAAAATAAAGAACGAACAAATGAATTTTATTTTGAGGTCATGTATCAATTGTGTGTGTGTGTGTGTGTGTGTGTGTGTGAGAGAGAGAGAGAGAGAGAGAGAGAGAGAGAGAGAGAGAGAGAGAGAGAGAGAGAGAGAGAGAGAGAGAGAGAGATCATTGCCAAAATGATCTTAGAACTGACATGTCGAGTAAAAAAAACTAAAACAAAGTTTCCAATATTCCATGTAGACAATGTAAGGCAGCGAAAGCAATGCATTCCTTCATCTGTATTAATGAAAATATGTTAAAAACAAAATGTGTGACATGTGTGTGCGCGCATATGTATGTTTGGTGTGAGCGTGTGTGGTGCGTGCGACATGAGTCAAATTATGTATGCTTGTGCAAAATACAGTGTAAGTTTAGGGCCTATGATAGGGAAAGTTGTGTTTTAATTATTTTTCTTTGTTGTTTTCATTTTTGTTGTTGTTTTGGGGCGATTCTACTAAGTTTTTTTTTTTCTTTTGTACTTATTCTATTTTTGTATCTGTTCGCATATGCTAACATGGTTTTGCTTAGGCGGAATTTTAAGCACATGATTTTTGTTATGGCCATCCAAGAGTGATAAGGTGGGTGGACTATAAAAGTATACATTTATAACAGGTGGTTTTGCTGATACAACAAAATTCATGAATTACAATTTAGAGGCCCAAAGGCTAAATAAAATATATAGCCTATAGTGCATGAATTCATATGATGATTGATATGGACAAAAGCAAATGGTGTGGTGGCTTAGGTAAGACACTTACCTTGAAAGCAACAGTACCTTCTGGGCAGTTCGGATACTGGACAGCAAAAGAATTTTCCACATTATCTGATCCTCCGATAAACCAGGTGTTCAGATAGAAATAAGAATAAAATTGATGTCCTGTACACTACATACATTTTGCACACATAAAAGAGCTCAATGGCAACAAATTGGGACGAGATCCAACAATGTGCTGGATAAAGGTACTGCCAAACCCATAAGGTCTCGGTTAAACAATTGTTGTCTTGAGTCTTTAACAACAAGAGTGACACATGACGAGATCCAACAATGTGCTGAATAAAGGTACTGCCAAACCCATAAAGTCTCGGTTAAACAATTGTCTTGAGTCTTTAACAACAAGAGTGACACATGACGAGATCCAACAATGTGCTGGATAAAGGTACTGCCAAACCCATAAGGTCAGGCTGAGCGCTTTGCGTCAGTCTCGGTTAAACAATTGTCTTGAGTCTTTAACAACAAGAGTGACACATGACGAGATCCAACAATGTGCTGGATAAAGGTACTGCCAAACCCATAAGGTCAGGCTGAGCGCTTTGCGTCAGTCTCGGTTAAACAATTGTCTTGAGTCTTTAACAACAAGAGTGACACATGACGAGATCCAACAATGTGCTGGATAAAGGTACTGCCAAACCCATAAGGTCAGGCTGAGCGCTTTGCGTCAGTCTCGGTTAAACAATTGTCTTGAGTCTTTAACAACAAGAGTGACACATGACGAGATCCAACAATGTGCTGGATAAAGGTACTGCCAAACCCATAAGGTCAGGCTGAGCGCTTTGCGTCAGTCTCGGTTAAACAATTGTTGTCTTCAGTCTTTAACAACAAGAGTGACACATGATGGTGGAGAGAACTTATGCTGATGTTTAGTCGTTTGATTTTTGTAGGTCTTTATGCAGTTGTTGTTTTTTCTTAGCAAAAAAGACTGTTTTCATAACAGCAACATACTATTTTTAGGCAATTATTAGAAATATATAGAACAGACAATAACCCAGTCTATGCCCTCTGGAGCATTTGGATCAAGGTCAATGAGATCCGAATATTAATCCTGGGAGCTGTTGATGTGCTCACATGGGTAGCTTCCTGGATAATGCTGAAACAGGTCAGAGGAAGGGTGTTGCATGCTGGTAAGATAAAAAGGCAGTGTGATTTGTTGCATTGCAAACAGTTGTGTATACATGTGCGTGGAGATGGAAAGAGAGAGAGTGTGGTTATAATTATAATAATAATGCATATTTTTATAGCGCCTATTCTCAGTAAGGGCTCTAAGTGCTTTACAAAACATATTTACATTGAAAACATTAAACAATGAATATTAAACAAGAAAACAAACCAAAGAGCCAACGCCATATGTGTGTGCCAGTGCAAAAATGGAACCCCAAGTGCATAAAAGTGTATTATTGCAATGCATTCACCAATGTGTGTGTGCATTTGTTTGCGTATGTGTGTGCATGTGCACATGTGTGTGTGTGTGTGTGTCTGTCTAAATAGAGAGAGAGAGAGAGAGAGAGAGAGAGAGAGAGAGAGAGAGAGAGAGAGAGATAATTAGCAGGCTAGAAATTAGGACACACACAGACACTGGGAGTCATTTCCCATAAACAAATTCTATAGTAAGTAATGAATACTAGTTTCTGTAGAAGCTTTCATCTGTAGAAGCTTTCAATAACTTCTCACACATACAGCCATTTACACATAAAGAAACATAACAACAAATACATTTTTAGTAACATTTTAAACTTTTATTACACAATCTTTTTTAAGAGTTTTTTTCTTCTTCCAAATTTCCGTTTTGAACCATCAATGCATTAAAGACAAGTTTTATAAATAATAAATTAGGCATTAGAAATGATTACACATATACAGCCACTTAAATAACTGATTTTACAAAAGAGTCCTATCAGCCTGATCAGTTGTATTTAGAAACTAATGGAACGGCTCATTAACACCAGGCTGATCAGTGTGGTGTTGCTGGTCGGATGTTCAAGTGGATCGGGCAGTACCTGCACAACAGAAAGGCCAGGGTCCGTGTCAAACAGCACCTCAGCAAGAAGACCCTCAAACAAGAAGACCCTCAAACAAGGAGTCCCACAAGACGGAGTACTGTCCCCAACACTGTTTCTTATTTTCATTGGAGACATCCTTCACCGAATGCCCAGAAATGTGCAAGGCACCATCTATGCAGATGACCATGCACTCTGGTGCTGTGAAGAATACATTACCACTGCCAATTACAGGCTGCAACAAGCCCTCAGAGAGATAGAAGTGGCTTGTCAAAGTCAACGAAAGGAAAACAACATACACAATCTTCAGTCTCTCAACCCAACAGCAGAGAGTGAAGCTTAAGTTGAACAGAAAGGAGCTTAGGGCTGATGACACACCAGCGTACCTAGGGGTCACTCTGGACCGCCGTCTCACCTGGAAAAAACAGATACAGAAAAACCAGATCAAGGCAAAGACCAGGTTGACCCTCATGAAAAAAACTGGCTGGCACACACTGGGGCACGGACCAGAAGGTGCTGAAGAAGCTTTACATGGGAAGAATTTGCCCTGTCCTCGAGTATGAAATGGCTGCAACGTGCTCAGCTGCCAAATCTAACACCGAAAAGCCTAGGAGAATACAGAACCAAGCCATGAGGATGATGACTGGAGCCATGAGAAGCACCCCTATCTCTGACCTTGAAGCAGCCACAGGCCTCCAATCCATTGACGAGAGGCGAGCTATCAAGGTGCTGACACAAGCTGCAAAGTTCAAGAGACTCCTGGACCACCCCATGCATGAGCGCATGAACCAGCCAACCAAGGGGAAGCTGACACAAGCTGCAAAGTTCAAGAGACTCCTGGACCACCCCATGCATGAGCGCATGAACCAGCCAACCAAGGGGAAGCTGACACAAGCTGCAAAGTTCAAGAGACTCCTGGACCACCCCATGCATGAGCGCATGAACCAGCCAACCAAGGGGAAGCTAAGAAGATCCAGCTTCCTCTAGCAAAGCAGGATCCTTGAAAGGAGAGACCCCGAACTGTTGGACCACATGCCCAAAGCCATCCCATCTGCCACGACTGTCCCCTCATGGAAACGAGCCCAACTGCCACCCATCTGCTGTAAAGTCCCAGGAGTGGTGAGCAAAGACTCTCAATCAGAGCCAGAGAGGAAGTCGCTGACACTGGAGTACATCAACACCAAGTACCCAGAAGAGAAATGGATGGATCTGCGGCTGAAGCTGTCCGAGATGGAGTGTACATCAGGTACAAGGATGGGGAAGCACACCACTCCATAGCCACCGGCAAATACTCCACAAACGTCAAAGCTGAAACTGAAGCCCTTAAAACAGCAGCAACTAAAATCAGAGCCAACCTGCCATGGACTAGGTCTAAAGTGATCATCTTCACAGATGCTCTCTCTGTCCCGAGTGCACTCCACAACCCCCAAACAAAAGACCTCAATGAGCTGACAACAGCACTGATTGACCTTTCACCACAAACTGATCTGGTCCTGCGGTGGGTCCCAGCACATGTGGGATTCATGGCAACGAGCAAGCGGACAAGCTGGCAAAAGAGGGAGGGCAGCTGGAACAAGAGGACAGACAGGTTTCTTAAAGAGAAGAAAAGACTTATCAAAGCCCTGTCCCAAAAGAAATGGAAGCATCATCACTCAAGCTTCAACCGGTCTGATTGCCATCACAAACTCGCCAGATCTGACCAGGTCATTCTGATCAGGCTGAGGACTGGACATAACAGATTGCACGCTCATATGTTCCGAAAATTCAAGATTGGTGAGTCTGAGATGTGCCCATGCAGAGCAGATATCATGACTGCAGAGCAATATTGCAGCATTGCCAGCTCCACGAAGCCCCCAGACAAGTAGCATGGCCAAACCCAACATCACTGAGGGACAAACTCTACGGCAGCTTGGTGGACCTTCGGACAACTGCTTCCTTCATGAGGGCCATTGGTGTCGCCATCTAGTGACCGACGAAGAACAAAAGAGTTTACAAAATCATTTTAGTATAATCAATAATCAATTTGATATCAAAACTGATGAAAATAATTTGTGAAAACATACAGCCAAGATACTATTTTGTACATCCTTTGCACAAACTTCATGGATTAAGATTCTGAAGTCATAATGTAAAAAGCATCTAATTATTCTGTGTTTAACATCTGTAACCAGTGAACTTAACATTTTGAGTTTTACATTCTTCTTACGGTAAGATTGTTAAACAATCTAAACACAGAACATACACATTATTGAAACGGTAAAGTCAGACCAATAAAATAGAGTAAGAGAATGTATCCCTGTTTCTATTTTCCTTATTTGCTTCATAAGGCACATAATTTCACATTCTGGACAAGTGAGAAAATCCAGTTGGTTAGAGAATTCAATACTTTTTTTTAATAAGGTAGGCATTAAGTGGATTAAGGGAAGCATAGATTCTTTTTCCTTCTGATCAACATGCCTCCATATCTTCCAGTGATTGTGCAACCTTTGTGCTCGTCTACATACAAAACATATTGGCACACAATCCTGTAAATGAACAATTGATGCTCTTCTGCTCCTCTTAAGAAGCAAAGATAGAATTTGTTGTAGGCAGTTGTAAACACTGTCCATTTTTCAGTTTCTCTGTATACCAGTATACGTACACAGAAACAACAAGGCTTGCAGAAAGTAAGATTATACAAGAAAGAAAGGAAGAAAATGCACCATTAAAACAAATTCTTAGATACAAATCTTCTATCAGGGCAGCCTATGGATGGCACCAAAATGTCAAGCTCTGCGCAGACGACAGGCAGACAAATAAACCCAGAAACTTCCTCTATATCTGGGTTTGTTCCTTATCTGTTCCTCTTATCTGTGTCTTTTATCTGTGCAGTGCAATTTAGTGCCATGTGTGTGTGTGTCTGTGGTGTATGTGTGTGTATCTTCTGGAGTGTAAGTGTGTGTGTGTGTAGCTGTACGCTGTATGTGTGTGTGTCCATGCAACATAGTATCTATGATTTATTGAATGAGAGATGGAGAACAAGTCTCTGTCTGTCTGTCTATGTGTGTGTGAGTGTGCGTGCATGTGTGTCTGTCTGTGTGTGCTGCTTTGTGCATGTGTTGTTGCTGGTTGTATGTGTGTGTCTGTCTGTCTGTGTGTGTGTGCTGCTTTGTGCATGTGTTGTTGCTGGTTGTGTGTGTGTGTGTGTGTATCTGTCTGTCTGTGTGTGCTGCTTTGTGCATGTTGTTGCTAGTTGTGTGTGTGTGTCTATCTGTCTGTCTGTGTGTGCTGCTTTGTGCATGTGTTGTTGCTGGTTTGTGGGTGTGTCTATCTGTCTGTCTGTGTGTGCTGCTTTGTGCATGTGTTGTTGCTGGTTTGTGTCATTCTTCTCATACTATTTTTTATTGTCTGCTTATTGATGAACACTTGATTGTAAAGCACTTTGGGCTCATTTGAGATAAAGCGTTATATAAATGTACTGTTATTATTATTATAGTCGGTACTGATAGAAGATAATTATGTATCTTTTGAACAGAGAATTTTCCACCTCTTGTTACCTGTATAATCAAGATAGTTGCTCTATAGAACTTTTTAAAGACCCACCAAATCATGTATCAAAATCACAGGTTTCACATGTTTTCCCTCTTAAAGCTGGTAAGAAATCTTGTTTTGACCAGGTTTGACTCCCATACAAATGTCCCAAAATTGAAAACGAAACAGCCTCAATTTGAAGTTGGGGCATTTGTATGTGGGTCACAGCCAGTGGTTGGATGTCAATAACTTGCAGGGTAATCAAACGAAAAGCACCAGAAAGAATTTAAAGACCAAAAATGACATGTAGGAAGGTATCATGCAGATCAGATAACACCTCTGTGATCCTGAATCATCACATTTCAGCGTTTAAAGCTTACAACCCAAAGAAACAGCAGATGAACTGTCGATGAATAACCAGTCAGAAGCTGATCCTAATTACAAACAGTAACTAAACACAGCTACTATGAAAATTAATAAACACACACATATTCAGCAACATCAAAATACTTTCACAATAAAACAAATTCAAATCAAGGTAAAAACAAACAACAATTATTTCTCAAATAAAAAGAGACAAGTAATTGAAACACTTATCCGTTTGAAAATATATCGTTAGGAAAGTCTACTTTTGGACGGAAAAAGGATATCACTCATCAATTCAAGAGCACATTTCTATCTATTTAAATCAACATAACATAATGCAATACTAATGCAAATGCAAAACATACATTAAAGATTTTAAAAGCATTTCTGGATTTAAAACATACATTTTGGGGGGTAAATATTCATGTGTTCTTTTCTACTAGCAGAGTTATTGCTGATTTTAGGCAGGAATGCTAAATACATATCACAGTGAAAGAAAATGGTAGATTTTGTATTAATCTTACTATCTATATAATTAAATACTTACCAACACTCAAAACAATAGCATAACATACCAATTGGCTGGAAAAACCTTAAGCGTAAACGCTTAGTTACCAAATAACAAAGAGTAAGTCACTCTAGTGACCGTGGGGTTATCCCCCTTTTCCCACTTCCGGTCACGTATATCCACTTCCGTCCCCAACTCATTCCTATTTACCCTACCCTGTTTTGAGTGTTGGTACAGTATGATTATATTAGATTCATATGTTTAGAATTTTTAAAAAATCAAAAACATCTTTGTAGACAGAAACTCTCTTTCTATCACACACACACACAGAATATCACAAAAATAATGTATTCTTCATGAGAAATGTAAAGTAACAGTATAAAATATATAAATATTCAGTTTGCCAGTATATGAGTATGACACCACTGGTGCATTTTCAAGCTGCTTGTATTAATGTTTTTTAATTTTGTAAACGCTTTCAAAATCAATTGATCACACAAATTTAATGGGTACATTCTTCCAGAAAGGTGTTCATAATTTTTTTTTTTAAATCTATTGACAAACTTTGTTTGACGACTACATTTTTTAGTCTCTTAGTCTTACCATCAACACAAAAGCAAATCTACACAGGAAGCAGATTTTATAAAGTGTTTTTTTTTCCCGTTCAATTGAAAGGTTGAGTCTATTCTCTCAGTTGCAAGAAACTCATAGGTACTTAATTCATGTTTGTGTTAAGAGCTAAATTATAGTGTAACCGTACTTGAAAATAAATAAATAATAAAAAAAAACAAAAAATTAAAAAAAACCAGGGACTCTTATTCAACATTTTTATAGTGTAACCGCTTTCCTATGTCAAGAAAGATGCCTAAACACGACACACATTTGCACATCTTATTCACTAAGTTTTAAAAAAGTAGTTCACGCGTCCTTCCAAAATTTGAAAGCTTTATTTACAAGTGGGACCTTAGTTCAAAGCCTCTTCAGAAGTACTGGTAGGTGAAATTCCAGGTGCCTTAACAAGGATTTACTCTTAACCCTCTCAAGGCTACAAACGCCAGATCTGTTCGATTTTTTTAAATCACTGGCTACTGTATGCGTCGATTGCGCCCGCTGAACGCCCGGTCTAGTAGTTTCACTTTCACCCTACCCACAATGCAATATACTAAGTTAGTGCTTCCTTTACCTCAGTCTTGCTGGTCCGGTTTTGGCTTTTACAGCAAGGGAAAGCGCCCACTAGTCTTTTTGAACGGATTTTTCAAAGTGACCCCAATTTTTTTTCTTTTTTCCACGTGACGTGCGCAGTATTGACTCGGAGCGTCATTACGGATTTTTTCTTCTAATTCATGGTTTGTTGTGCGACATTGTGTTAGCTTTCGAATGAAAATATCATCATTGCTATTCAATATGCATCTTTCAGAAATTAAATGTGAGTTCGACTTTATTCTGGGTGATTTTTTAAGATAAAAGATTTGGTGTGACGTTCGGAGTTACTTCCCATCAATCTGAACTCAGGATCGATTCTCGGTTCGATTGATCGGGAGGCATAGGGTTAAGAGCCTTAAACACATTTACATTGGTGGAATCCACGGGCACTAAAGTCAATCAAGCTCTGTACAAAGAAATTACACTATCGAGGGCAAAAGGCTTACACAGTTACAGCCTTTTGATTCGTTTGCCAAGCTTCTGTGAATCTATGAATCTGTGAATCTTTTTTTTCATTACCAGCAAGCTTATTACATGTGTTCCATCCTTAAAAGTTGAGAAATGAATGTTACAATCATCAACATTTACTCACACAAGCCCAGTATCACTACTCAAATTTTCACACTTAATTTTCTTTTCATCATTTCTTTTTTGCTTTTGTGTACATCCAACATGCACCCAACTTTTGTTCGCATTGTTACAACTCAGTTACACTTTGAATTCCTTTGCTCCGTGTAATTAATTGTCAATGGTTCTGTGAGGCTAACAGCAGGAAGCAGCTTTTCGGGTCACCTGTTTCCTTGCACTGCAACGGAAAACAAGGACATGCGTAGGTAGATACCTGGTCCACTTATTAGTTAATAAGCAACATTAAAAACAAATAGTATAAAAGCCTTTCAAGACACCTACAATGCAGCGGCATTACAAAACTTTAAGACTATCAACTTATTAGTTTTGTTTTCTAAAAGCTCTTTGTCATTTGTATGTGTACGTGCGTGTGTGTGTGTGTGTGTGTGTGTGTGGACCCGTTTGTGTGTTGTGCGAAGATGCATGTTTTTATGTCTATGAATATGTCACAGCGTGAGGGTGAGGGTGGGTATGCGAGCGCGTCTGAGTATGTTTGATATGTCTGTAATTTTGTATGTGGGGCGATTCTTAGTTTTTGTAAAGCGCCATGAGTAGTACACCTAGAATGTGCGCTATATAAATATTCTTTATTATTATTATTATTATTATTACCAAAGCATGACAATGCAGCCCATTTGACCTGATATTGAAAAACATAACCTTCCTTCTGAGATGTCAAGAATTTGGAATAAGTATGTCAAAAGAAGTATTCTTTTAAAATGTCAAGAATTTGTAATAAGTATCTCAAAGAAGTATTTACTTCAAGAAACAAAACCTAGTTGCAAAGGGAACAACAACAACAACAAAATAGGGTATAAATGACCACTTGTACAATTTTGCTTGTTTGCATTTTCACTAATAAAGCAATAGTGAACCAGCTCTGAGATTGTTCATTTGTTATAATTGATTCATTAGTTTACGGTTGATTATTGTATTCTTGTTCATAAGCACACTCACACACATAGGTGCACACGCACGCACACACACACACACACACACACACTCACACACACACTCAAACACATACATGCACGCGCATGCGCAATTTCTTTCCTCATTTTAATTCATTGATTTGTTTGTTGTTGTTGGGTTTTTGGTGGGGGGTTTTACAGTCTAATATCACCAATGTTGTGAACAGACTTTAAATTAAATCAATCAAATCAAATCAAGCAATAGTGAAGACCTGTAAATAGAGACGCTTACTTTGGGTGAGCAGCTTTTTCCTGGCTCTCATGAAGGCCATGATGTCTTCATCGGCTTCAGGGTCTCCGGTCAGTGGAATCTCCTGAGGCTTGTCGGGGTTTCCTCCTTGGCTACAGGCACAAAAGACAACCCTCCACTTTACTTTGACATTTACTTGGCAAACAAATAAAAAAATGTGATGCAGCACAGGAAAAGGAGGCTAAAGTCGGGCAGACACAAGAGAGAGAGAGAAAGAGAGAGAGATGTGATTGATTGAAAAATTGTTCAAAATAAACTATTAGAGATAGATGAATTCTGTTTTTTGCCTGTTAATCTGTTGTCTCTGGCCTTTCTGAAAATATGAATAAGTCAAAAGTGATCATTTACGACATTAGCCTGGTTTTCCTGTGCTGCATCACATTTTGTCTAAAAATCCACCCTTAACTCTAAGATATGTGTTTTGTTGTTGTATTTTCACTGACACAAGAAAGCCACATAAATGAAGTCCACATTTTGGATGAGTAGGTTTTTAACTTGTAATAAAAAAACCCACATAAAAAGGTTCCACACAATCATGAATGTAGTTCATATTTTGGATGATTAGGTTTGAATTTGTAATAAAAAACATAAAAAGGGTTCCACACAATCATACATGGATTAGTCCAGACATGCGCAGACATAAGCACGCACTCTCATAGACACTACACATACTCACAGAATCCTATTATCATTCACGCAAACAAATATATGCAAGCAAAGAACAAACCTTTCAGCAGTCATTAATGAGGTTGCTTATATGACCTTAAACACACAACAATAATTTTTAAGGAAGCTGTCCTGACGAAGAAAATCAAATAATGATGCCAGTCCCTATCACTACTACTATAGTAAAAGCAAATGTCTCAAGGCAGCTGAAACAGACAAGTAGTAGAAACAGAAAATAAAAATTCTTTCAGAAACGTACTTCATGGTGACAATGTTGTGTCAAGGGATCTTGGAGAACAGGCAATCTAAACAGAACAAAAACGTTCCTCTCAGCAACTCACTTCATCGTAAATGTGTTGTCTCGAGGCGTCCTGTGAGCGTTGGCCCCAAGATTGGCGGCCATCATGGCCCGGTTGTTGCTGTGCCGGCCCCCAGCCCCACCACTGGGCGGGCGATGCAACACGGAATGCTGACTGTCCGAGTCTCCCGCCCCGTCCTGGCTGTAGAGGGGGCGCTGATGGTGAGGGTGATGAGGAGGATAGCCGCCACTGCTGCTGCCGTTGGAGGCTGAGGTGACAGAGTCGCCGCCCCTGGAGGGAGGGGTGATGGGGGGAGTGTTCCAGGCACTGCGCACAGCTCCTTTGACGTTTATGGGCTGTGGTAATAAAGGGAAGAATTTAATGTATTTTACAGACTATAAGGTGATATTTTTATCTCGTACCAATGTCAAACTGTTGTAACAAAATCTCAATTTTGTGTAACATTTGGAGGGTGTGCCCTATAGTATGGTGCGGCTTATAGTCCATAAAATAAGGTACCCGTAATGATGAACATTTAAACTGTTTTAAGCATTAAAACTCTATATCGCCCCGTGGGGATACCTGGGGGTCTTTTGTATAAATAGTTCCCCCACCTTCTGGAAGTTCTGTGCTTGTAGCTTCCTCTAATCTGTCACTCTCTCTGATTCTGCCTTTTCCCTTTGCTTACTGTCATCTGCTATCATTCTATCTTACTGGTCCATTCTCCTGCCTTTTTTCTATAAATTCTTACAAAGATTTCTTCAGCTGAAGTCGGACGTGCTGGGCCTAACTATTTCTTAGTTAGGCGCATAACGGCAGCATGACGCATCTACGCTCATGTAACAGGAAACTGTCTGAGCGAACAAAGAAGAAAGAAGAAAACTCTATATAATAATAATAATAATAATAATAATTGTACATTTATATAGCGCTTTACCTCAGATGAGCCCAAAGCGCTTTACAATCAGTGATTCATCAACAGACAACAAAAACAGCATTCAAGAGTGACACCAACCAGCAACAGCGCATATACAAAGCAACTCTCTCTCTCTCTCTCTAACACACACACACACACACGCACACACATAAACACACACATTTATCGAAGCCAACTCGTTCATACCCCATTCGGTAAGCCACAGCAACCGAGCCGCATGGACTGACCACATACACCAACACACATACACAAACACCCTCACACAAAAACGTACGCACGCAGACAGACACACACACACAAACACACACACACACATGCGTGCACACACAACCCACAAAACCAAAACACACACAAGCACACATGCATGCACACATTCATGCTCACACACACACACACACTCACACACACACACGCACACACACACACACACACACACACACACACACACACACACACCACAAACCTCTTATTCAATCTTCCCTCACGTGCACACAACGATAGACAACTGATCAAATATTTAGGGCGCAGCAGGAAAAAGATGGGTTTTAAGAGAGGTTTTGAATGAGGAGACTGAGTTGGAGTGTCGGAGAGGAGAAGGCAGAGAATTCCACAGAGATGGTGCTTGACAAGAAAAAGAACGTTGGCCAGCAGGTTAACAGGTTATGTTCTGCAACGATCAAGATATTAGGTACCAATCAGCAGTAAACTTTAAAACTTTACGCAACAGGTTATGTTTTGAAACAATCACGATATTAGGTACCAAATTAGTAGTCAAAACTTTAAATAGTTTTGTTTCAAATCTTTACAAATTAAGTAACCTTTCGAAACAATTTAGACCTAAAGTACCAATTTGCGACAATCAGAAAGAAGCTATTCTGTTTAAATAACATGCCGTTTAATACCAATTATGGAAGCATTTTTATATGTAAAACATGTAGGAATTGTTTTATGATTGACAGTAAAAACTTGAAAATTATAAGAAAAATGTGCATGCTCATTCATGGGGTGATGTTATACTCACAAACTAAAAGTTCCTTAGAACTATCCTGTGATGCAATAATTTCATTCCACCGTCTACAATCACTTTCTATAGCCAAATCACAGTACCTCTCACGTTTTTCTTACCTACACAGCTCCATTTCCACTCTAGGCAACTATCCTTCTTCTTCTTCTTTGATCGCTCAGACACTTTCCTGTCATACGAGTTTCTTGGAAAAAAAAGGCAGGAGAATGGACCAACAAGGCAGAAATATAGTAGACAACAGTAAGCGAAGGGAAAAGGCAGAGTCAAAGAGAGTGACAAATTAGAGGAAGTTACAAGCATAGAACTTCCAGAAGGTGGGGAACTACTTGTACGAAAGACACCCCGGTATCTCTACGGGGGGGAAGATATTTATCCATATAGTGCCCCCTCACCTGGGTTTGAGCGGACTGCTGGGCCCACCAGATCTCAAAGTCCTTCATCATCTTCACCTTGGCCTTCTCCAGCAAGTGCTGCAGGTGCTCGATCTCCGTCTTCATGGTGCGCAGGTCCACAAAGGCGGCCTTGTAGCTGAACCACAAACAAATAGCGTGCTCTGTGTTAATTGGGCCAAGTATAGACACAGCACACAAAGTGTTCACTATGCATCATTCACCTTGGCATAAGGCTATGTCAGGCCAATAGACGATTTTCGGAAAAAAATATTGGAGAGCACTTCGTGAAAATTAGAGTTGTTTACTTCCATTACTCGGTCAAATACCATAGCAACAATGGAACAATGGCGTTGAAGCTTGAAACCGCAGGATGCGAGTCAGCGACTTGCAAACATTTTGTAGAAAAATAAGGGGTGACCAGTTGCTACAAAGCGATAGAACTTGCAAACTGTGACGTAAAAATATAAATTACATCAATTTCAGAATGACGCACTGCGTTCTACATGCTGTGTGTCTCCTCAAACACAAGAAGCGAGGGCTGGGGATTTACTTGATGGCAGAGTAACTTCCTCTGTTTGACCGATTGAATCAAGATAACTCCTAAACATCATGAAATTACTCCCCTTAATTATTTCCGAACAATTCCTATTGACATAAGCTAGAACACCAAGGCTACATCAAAATGTTGTTATGTTCTGCATAGTTATGTGGGGATTGTCTTTAGCCATGGCAAGCTCCTAGCATAACATCATCAGTCCAAAATCATCCGAAGTCGGAGTGTGGCTGCCCACGTTGCGGGGTAATCAAAAACGGTCACACACGTAATGTTCTCATCCCCAGCTGGTGCATTTGTACCATAGTGTTCAAGTGCTTTGGCTGTTGGGATGATCCCTGGAGTCTTTAAGCCAGGGTACGACAACAACAACAACTATGCATCATCAAAAAAAGCCAAATCAACCTTTTTGTACCAAAAATGACATCAAGTTTCTGTGCTTCACACATAAACTCTTGCAACATTGCCATACACAAAAAATGGTATAAAAACACGCTAAAGTATTGTAAGTTCATAGATGTTATAGAACACCTATATATGGCTCCCCCCCACCTGCGTGCGCATCTCGACCCTTCCAACGGAAGTGTCGCCATCTTAGTCAGATTTGTGTGTAAACAGCATCGATCTGGCACTTTTCAAACAAAGTTACTGACTAAGATGGCGGTCTCCCATAATATGGCACGCTCCTTGTGCCCGGATATGACGACACGTGGGTACAAGCCATTGGATCTTTTAACCACCAAAAGATAACGAATACATTTCATGTCTTCATTTCTGGACTTGTATTTGCAGCTTAGGGTTGCACCATATCGAGAGACATACTGAAGTTGATGATTTTATGAAAATTTGCTGTAAACACCTGTCCTTCATACTACTTGAACGCTAAAAGAAATAAACAAAAATAAAAAAATTGTTGTATACAGTCAATGGTTTCAATTAAATATTTATCTGGAATATTTCTTCAAAATGACAATTGAAACCATCCAAAATATCTCAAGAATTTATTCATTTGATTAAAAATCTTGCTGCAAAATAATGTCCGACCAAACTTGTGCTTTATTTCTTTGGCTTAGGATGCTAACCCTTTAGATTTAGGTGTTGTAAAAATTGCTCACATTTTCTTTTCATTTTCCATGTCCTCCCGCAGAGCTTGCTCCATGTCCTCTATCTGCTCTTCACTGTATCCACCTGAAAAGAGAAATCATTGTGGAAGTGAACAGACGTATCAATTACAGTGGAACCTCCCCATTAACCCTTTTGCCGCCAGACATTTTTCAGCCCCCCAAAATACCATTAAACTTAACAGGGTAGAGAAAAAATAAACCAGAATGTTATCTCTGCACCATTTCGTAACTTTTTATATCTTTTGGAAAACACTTAAAACTATTTATCCTACTTATACTCATCGAAAGAAGCACTGCATACTCGTCGTGTCTGTTGCAGTGTCTGTGTTACGTATGTTTATTATTTTGTACGCTTTAAAATGAAGATTCATGTGCTCTGTTCAGTATACAATCCTTTAAATACCTAAGGACTGTAGATATGACAACTGAAATGTTACTCTTTGCCCAAGTATTTTTTTCTCTTTTACAATATGTGCGACAATTTTGTCAATATGTGCGACAATTTTGGACCGACAGACCGACAAAGTGAGTTATAGGTTTGTGGCTTGACCAACAAACAAAAAGTATCTGCAATATTTGGAATTCCTCTGCGACATGCATTTAAGAAAATAGGGTCTTCGGATAACAGACCCTGATTTGGTGCCTTTTAGTGACATGGGTGTTAAACCATTGTGGTGCGTAAATGCGACATTGGTGGTGAAAGGGTTAAGACAGACCTTCCCTATAAAGATCCCTCTAAGATGTGACCCCCCTGAGTGTCCTCCTCCCTATTAAGACCCCTCCTTATAACAGGGTTCCCATAGATCTCTAACAGAAAAATTCAAGGACTTTTCCAGGACAATTCCAGGACCATATCGGTAAATTTCAAGGACTACAAATTCTACTTGTAATATGGATAATATGCATTAAGGTAAGAGGTGTGCTAATCAAATGTTGAACTGATCTGATTATTTAAAACTAAAAAGACTGCGCACACCAAAAGTCCACATGCAGTAGGATGGTCGTCTGTTATCACAATATCAGGCAGTTCAAAGTTTGATTTTTAAAAACAAGTAGCTTTTATTTTCATTTTCAAAGAGATCAGGTTATGGTTTAGCTCGCTTGAAAATGGAGAACCTTGTTAGCAGAATAAAATTCCAGGACTTTTCCAGGATCTGTACGACCTGTGCTGTTTTTCCAGCACTTGTCAAGCCCTGGAAAAGGCCTTGCTAGTTTTCCAGGACTTTTTAAGTTTTCAAGGACTTGTGGGAACCCTGTTATAAAGACCTTTTTGTGGCTGATTTTTCAAGGTGTTAATATGGAGGTTCCACTGTAAGTGCATTGCAACACGATTAAATCACAAATGCCAGAAACGGTCACAGAACATGTTTGTGCTGAGGACAAGATATGATTTACCAAGAAACTATGAATCAAGTGCATGCACACGCGCACACACACACACACATACTGATCAAATAAAGTGCACGAGTGTCTTACAAAGCAATATTCACAAATATCATTCATCAAAATGAAGAATACAAATGTCTGTTTGTACCTTGTAACCTTAGCTGTGTTGCCTCTTCCTTTAAATGATCTGAAAAACAACAGAAGGCAGACAATAAAATCAGTTCACGTTTCCAAATGCTCTCACACATAAGTCTTACACTATCATGATGAAAAACTGTAATTACAATATTATGAGTTTAAATAAAAATACCAGTCTCTCAGAAAGTTGATTCACAATAATTTTATGACAATTTATTCAGACATAAAAATGTCTGAATAATATCATTCTATGTAAGAAAAAAATAGATATATACTAATCAACGAGATCAAATGGAAACAAAAGTTTGAACTTGAAGGCTTACATGCTTGACTTACAATTCTAAATGCATCGATCACGACTAGAAAACAACACCTATGAAAAAGCAGCCAAAACCATCACAGAAGAATATTTTAGTCTATGAAAATAGGTGTCAATGGGCTTAGCAACATAGACCCAAAAGAAAGAAAAAACAATAACTAAGATAAACCCTATATAAAATCATGTATGTGTCCGTGGGAAAAAGTGAAGCTGGGATTTGAGCTGTTTAAGATTTAATTTTTGATTGTATTTGTCTAATGTTTGTAGATTTTACTATTGTATTTTCCATGTACTCAGTGTGAGGTACTTTGTTCTGTGCTTATTTATATGTTAGATGTAGATTATGTAAAGCGCAAAGAGCTCCAGTTAACTGAGAGGTGTTGCACTATACAAGCGACCTTTATTATTGTAGATAATGACTTGACAAAAATGAAGCAAACATGATCACATATAATGACTGGATCAAACATAACCGATGGGTGAAAACCACATCAAGTGAACCAACTGACTGATTTTTTGCTTGGCAGCGTTGAGCTGCTCCCCCAGGGTCTTGGCATGCCTGTAGCGCTGCTTCAGCAGGTGCTTGTTCTCCTCGATGGACTGCTGCTGCTGGTAGTCCCTCATGAACATGTCGAAGGCTTCCTGCCGCCCCATTGACATGTGACCCACTGCAAACACACATGAATGTCACTTCTACATTGACAAACCCTTCTTCTTCTTCGATCGCTCAGACAGTTTCCTGTCAATTATGAGCGCAGATGCATCATGCTGCCGTTATGCGCCTAACTAGGAAATAGTTAGGCCCAGCAAGTCCGACTTCGGCTGGAGGAAATCTTCTTGAAAGTGTGTCGTGAAAAAAGGCAGGAGAATGGACCGGGTAGGCAGAAAGATAGTAGATGACAGCAAGCAAAGGGAAAAGGCAGAGTCAAAGAGAGTGGCAGATTAGAGGAAGTTACAAGCACAGAACTTCCAGAATGTGGGGGAACTATTTTTTATGAAAGGCCCCCGGTATCCCCACGGGGGGTTGACAAACCTTTCATACAAGTAGCAACTCTGCAAGAATAACTTTAATCCTCTTGCATTAGCATTTGTTACAGAAAAAACTTCATCTAGTATTCAGATTCTTTTACACATTTTGGGGGAAATCTGTCTTTTGATTGAAGCACACCGGGGCAGTGGGTGGATGCTTCGTGCCTCCATGTGTGTGTGTGAGCGCATGTGTGTGTGTGTGTGATACTAGCTTGTTATATCCCACAAGTATTATATGTATCTAGCTTGTTATATCCCACAATCTTACATGTTTCTGCACTCATCACCATCAACAAAACAAAACAATCCTCCTCATAAAACAAACAGCTCACAGATCTTCGTTTTCATCCTGTCATCTTTGTCCATGAAGGAGGACGTTGAGGAGGAGTGCTGTGAGCTGGAGGACAGCTGCTGGGAGTTTTGCTGAATGTAGGTGTCGCTGGCAGGCCTCTCCGGGGGTAAACCACCCTGCTGTTTGTCGGCCTCATTCGCTGAAGAGCTGTGCCCGTTGGGTCTGTGTCTGGCACTTCGGGGCACCGTTGTCGCTCCGTTCACCGCCTTCTGACGTTCCTTCTTCAGCATGTTGACTAGGATGTCTTGTTCGTGTTAAGAAAGAGGCAATGGTTTGCTTTGAGACTTGTCACAGTTAGGAAGTTATGTGTTGAAAACAAATGTTTGACAATTTCATGTCAAATTTAGTAGACTAGTTTAACCAGTTTAACTTGGCAACTTGTTATATTTACCCAATTCTTACACACTTAAAGTGTCTGGCATGAGAATTTGCAACATTGCAATCTGTCATGTCTTCCTTGCCGTAAGAAAATCACAACCATCCTTTTTTAAACACATACAAGCACACACACACAGACAAACACACACACAAAAACACACAGACACAAGCACACACACTGTTGGTTCCAGGATACTGATTTCATTGTCTCTCTGCTGCAGTAAGTCCTTCAGTCGTTTGTTCTCTGTCTTGCTGTAGGGGCCCACATCCGGAGGACTTTCTGGCCGTGGGGGAGTGGGTGCTCGTTGAGGGGCGGAGGGCCTCTCCAGCACCTTTTTCTGCCAGTTCACCAAAGTTCAATTTGGAATTGACCAAAACATCAACAATGCAAATGAACTAGACTTTAAGCTGATATTTTTTTGTCCAGACTGAGACCCCTGAGCCTTATGTTTAAACCAATAACAACATAGTAAGAAACTATTGTAACAAAATCAGAAATTTGAGTAAAATTTGAGGGGTGCGTCATATAACAAGATGTACCTTATAGTAAGTAAAAGACAGCAAATGCTGTATGATGAAAATTGTTAATAAAAATACCATGCATCTAAAGTCACATTTTGAAATGAATAGTTTGACAGATTGCTCAAATTACCAATTTCAAATAAATGTAAACCCATTTCATTTGGCTTATCCAGTTTGGTAAAACTCACTGTAACGCATGAGTGATTGATTTTTGATTCTGAAGAAAAGATTAAATACTCCATCAAATTTTTAACCAAGAAAGCTTTCCTTCGGCTTCTTCATTGATCGCTCAGACAGTTTCCTGTCATATGAACGCAGATGAGTCATGCTGCGCCTAACTAAGAAATAGTTAGGCCCAGCATGTCCGTTTTCGTCTGGAAAAAATCTTTGTAAGAGTTTAGAAAGGCAGGAGAATGGACCAATAAGGCAGAAAGATAGTAGATAACAGTAAGCAAAGGGAAGAGACAGTCAAAGAGAGTGACATATCAGAGACTGTTCCAAGCACAGAACTATCAGAAGGTGGGGAAATTCTTGGTACAAAAGACCCCCACAACATCCCCACGGTGGGGACAAAATGCGCATTGTTACATGGACATACTCTACCCTCAGTTTTCTGAAGCAGTAGTGTATTTTGCGCATGTCAGCCCCCACGTTGAGCACTGGGTCAGGGTCACTGTCATCAATAAAGGTCTGCACTGCTTCATCCAGCCTGCAACAGATCTCTGGTGGATCATGTCAACATCTTAATGAATCTCATCAAAACAACAAGAGAAATGCACATGTACATGCTGCAGCATGCATACAGCACAAGCATGCGTAAAACCAAAACTTCAAGTTCTCACACATAAATGTTCCTACTTCTTTCATTTGACGAAAGCTTCAATACAATTTTAACAATTCACCGTGTTTATTGTTTATTTCACCTTCATGTGTTTGTGTGAGTGTAGCGTTTTGATGTTTTTAGTTCAATTATACAATTTTAACAAACTGAAATTCTTTTAGACAAGGCAAATTACCTTAGATCCTACAAGCAGCATGCCTTCGGAAAAAACAACAACAAACAAATTTTTAAAAAACGAGAGGCAATAAACAAGTTGTCAATAGTCAAAATTCAGCTCTACTGTTTAATTATTTATATATTGTTGTCTGCATTGTTTTGATTGCTAGAGAATGATTGCTGGGTGCTATGCTTTGATTCTTTTCCTCAACATCAAGTGCCTCATAGATATCCATGAAGATGAGGATGACAACGATGATAATGATAAAGAAAATGGTGGTAGTAAAGAAAATGATGACGACCACAAAGATGATGATGATGATGATAATGATGATGATGATGACGGCGTTAATGATGATGATGATAATACTGATAAATATATGAATGATGATGATTATGAAGAAGATAACAATGATGATGACACTGATAACGATGATGATGATGATGATGATGACAACACTGATGGTGATGACAATGATGATAATGGTTTATGCCCTCATCCGTTCATATCCTCACCAGCACAAGTCATCCTCCGTCAGTTCGTCTGTGCGTTGCTCTGAGGTGAGCATGGCCAGCTCCTGTCGCAGCTCCTGCACCGTCCTCTGCAGCTTAGCGATCATCAGCTTGGGGTCCAGCTCCTCGTTCAGCAGCACGTCGTTCTTGATCATGGCCACGCGCTGAGCAAAGCGGCATGTCGAGATGGATTCCTGAACAACAACAACAACAAGTTGTTTGGTTAGTTTAGTTAGTTTCTCTTTAATAATAATAATAATAATAGTACATTTATATAGCGCTTTACCTCAAATGAGCCCAAAGCACTTTACAATCAATTATTCATCAACAAGTAGATAACAAAAATACAAAGCAACTCTCTCTCTCTCTCCCTCTCTCTCTCTCTCGCACACACACACATACATACACACACACACACACATTTATCGACATCGACTCTTTCATTCAGTAAGCCATAGCAACTGAGTTGCACAGACTGACCACATACATCTCTTTGAGATGATTAAGTCTAATTGTGCAGATCCAAACTATGAGAATGAATTATGGAGCTGCTCATTTTAATCAACCGATTTTTTGGAATGTCTGTATTTTATAACTGGAATATGGATTCGTTGATAGTCTAAAAGTAACTTGCTGATTTTTGTATCTTTCTGACTCTAGGTGAAGTCTATAGGTTTGATTAACCCTTTCGCCGCCAGCCATTTTTCAGCCCAAAAATACCATTAAACTTAACTGGGCAGAGAAAATAAAATATCTGCAATATTACGAATTCCTCCATGACATATATATAACATTAGGCCTATCCTTACCTCCCAAAATTAAGAAAATAGGATCTTTGGATAACAGCTCGTGATTTGATGTCTTTTAGTGACATGGGTATTAAACCATTGTGATGTCAAAATGCAACATTGGCGGTGAAAGGGTTAAGCATGTATTATGACTGGGCACACAGATATGCACACAGAGAACACACACACATATATATACAAACACACTATCACTACCATTCCTCAAACACCAAACATCATGCCCACAGACACACACAAAGCATTTGTAACATAGAGCAGTAAAAACTTCACAGCCCACTTACGTCCACGTTGCGTTTCTCCATGGAGCAAGTGGCGATCATGGTGGTCATGCAGTTGCCGCCAAGACTGTCCCTCAGCACTGAGGTCATCATGGAGTTCCTGTAAGGCACGTGCTGCCGGTTCTTCTCTGACAGTGCCAGAATCACCTGCAACATTACAGCATTGAGGTCATCATGGAGTTCCTGTAGGACACGTGCTGTTGTTTCTTCTCTGACAGTGCCAGAATCACCTGCAACATTACAGCACTGAGGTCATCATGGAGTTCCTGTAGGACACGTGCTGCCGGTTCTTCTCTGACAGTGCCAGAATCACCTGCAACATTACAGCATTGAGGTCATCATGGAGCTCCTGTAAGGCACGTGCTGCCGGTTCTTCTCTGACAGTGCCAGAATCACCTGCAACATTACAGCATTGAGGTCATCATGGATCACGTGCTGCCGGTTCTTCTCTGACAGTGCCAGAATCACCTGCAACATTACAGCATTGAGGTCATCATGGAGTTCCTGTAGGACACGTGCTGTTGTTTCTTCTCTGACAGTGCCAGAATCACCTGCAACATTACAGCATTGAGGTCATCATGGAGCTCCTGTAAGGCACGTGCTGCCGGTTCTTCTCTGACAGTGCCAGAATCACCTGCAACATTACAGCACTGAGGTCATCATGGAGTTCCTGTAGGACACGTGCTGCCGGTTCTTCTCTGACAGTGCCAGAATCACCTGCAACATTACAGCACTGAGGTCATCATGGAGTTCCTGTAGGACACGTGCTGTTGTTTCTTCTCTGACAGTGCCAGAATCACCTGCAACATTACAGCACTGAGGTCATCATGGAGTTCCTGTAGGACACGTGCTGTCAGTTCTTCTCTGACAGTGCCAGAATCACCTGCAACATTACAGCACTGAGGTCATCATGGAGTTCCTATAGGGCACGTGCTGTTGTTCTTCTCTGACAGTGCCAGAATCACCTGCAACATTACAGCACTGAGGTCATCATGGAGTTCCTGTAGGACACGTGCTGTTGTTTCTTCTCTGACAGTGCCAGAATCACCTGCAACATTACAGCACTGAGATCACCATGGAGCTCCTATAGGGCACGTGCTGTCAGTTCTTCTCTGACAGTGCCAGAATCACCTGCAACATTACAGCATTGAGGTCATCATGGAGCTCCTGTAGGGCACGTGCTGCCGGTTCTTCTCTGACAGTGCCAGAATCACCTGCAACATTACAGCATTGAGGTCATCATGGAGTTCCTGTAGGGCACGTGCTGCCGGTTCTTCTCTGACAGTGCCAGAATCACCTGCAACAGAACATTACAGCATTGAGGTCATCATGGAGTTCCTGTAGGACACGTGCTGCCGGTTCTTCTCTGACAGTGCCAGAATCACCTGCAACATTACAGCACTGAGGTCATCATGGAGTTCCTGTAGGACACGTGCTGCCGGTTCTTCTCTGACAGTGCCAGAATCACCTGCAACATTACAGCACTGAGGTCATCATGGAGTTCCTATAGGGCACGTGCTGTCAGTTCTTCTCTGACAGTGCCAGAATCACCTGCAACATTACAGCACTGAGGTCACCATGGAGCTCCTATAGGGCACATGCTGTCAGTTCTTCTCTGACAGTGCCAGAATCACCTGCAACATTACAGCACTGAGATCACCATGGAGCTCCTATAGGGCACATGCTGTCAGTTCTTCTCTGACAGTGCCAGAATCACCTGCAACATTACAGCACTGAGGTCACCATGGAGCTCCTATAGGGCACATGCTGTCAGTTCTTCTCTGACAGTGCCAGAATCACCTGCAACATTACAGCACTGAGGTCACCATGGAGCTCCTATAGGGCACATGCTGTCAGTTCTTCTCTGACAGTGCCAGAATCACCTGCAACATTACAGCACTGAGGTCACCATGGAGCTCCTATAGGGCACATGCTGTCAGTTCTTCTCTGACAGTGCCAGAATCACCTGCAACATTACAGCACTGAGGTCATCATTGAGTTCCTGTAGGGCACATGCTGTCGGTTCTTCTCTGACAGTGCCAGAATCACCTGCAACATTACAGCACTGAGGTCATCATTGAGTTCCTGTAGGGCACATGCTGCCGATTCTTCTCTGACAGTGCCAG
>JAGGCT020004159.1:0-34126 GCA_017654935.2 Phymorhynchus buccinoides
CATACACACAAAGATTACTCATGGCAACACAACAAACTGAAGTGGCTGCTGTTACTGTTAGTGTTTAGTAGACTATTCCTTCCAGTCTTGCGCATGCATTAGATCTAGACTAGGCTATATAACTAAGGCACTGTTACAGTGTTAGAACGACACTTTTCTAGATATAATTGGGTTTAACCCTTCCTATATAACAAGTCTAGACTGAAATGCTCTATATTATAGTATACTGCGTAGAACGTCTGTAGCAGCTCTACATTGTTCACTGTCTTCACTGATCAGACACAAACTTTAGCCATTGAAAAAGCGCACTGATGTTCGAACGGAATCTATCCATTTTTTCTTAACACATCAAGTGTGCCCACACTGCAGTGCCAAATGCGCTAAGCTGTTGTTAATCATTACATAACTATTTGTAGTCAATTCGATCTATTTTAATCACACATACTACTGATACTAGACCAGAGAAGAAGATTGTTTCGACGTTTGCAAACACTACTTTGGTAGAATTATCATGACTAGATCTAAATTTCGCACATCGTCATCGAAACAGTTTACTTACTTGCAGATCTTATCCTCATGCTCTCATAGCCTGTGGCTGATTGCTTTGTCAAAATAAAAAACAACATTCCGTTGTCTGCATCTCCAAAAGAAAACAAATGCAACAAAGGGATACACTGCTGCACTGACTGCCAAACAATGGCAGTGCTTGATATTATGGTTTGGGACTCCCAACAAACATGGACGTCTTTTAATTGCTTCCGATGTGAGGGGTCAATCGGGGTCAATCCAGGTGTGTCAAACTGCGTCAAAGTCAGTTTTTACCGTTTTATTAAGAAGCTGTGTCGATTTTTATAAAATTATTGTTAGGGCAGGGATCCTGTGTATGATAAGAGGTCGTTCAGCCTAATTTGGTGCTCTGCTAGAGAAGGTCTAGCATGTGTTATTTTGTTCGTTTTTACGGCCAAAGCTAAAATCTTCAATTTCGCTTTAATGGCCACTTTTTTTTAAATCTAATTTTTGCTCTTTACCCCTTTTTGAGAGGGAGAACAACAGAGGCAGACAAACTGACAACACGCTTTTGACGTTTACATGGTTGAGTGTGAAGTTGGAAGGTGAGCTGTTGTCAATTGAAAGACCCTGCATGGCGTTAAAAATCACTCAAGAAAACAAAATCATTGTCTTTTACTCGTGCTTCTGTCAAGTTGTAGGATTAATAAAGTGTTCACATACAGTACACATGACATACACTGTACTGTATGAACTCTTGTGTTTTGACAGATTTTATTCATTTCAATTTGTCTCTCACACTGGAAGTCACTTCACACTAAGAACTGACAGCTTGACAGCTGACAGGATGGCTCGTTTAAGCGAGAGATTTTAATGAATCTACATGTACATCAACATAAAATTGTTTTTAACATAGCGATTTCGGCTTTAATTACATGTACAGTGTATGCATCCAGACTCAAAACACACACACACACACACACACATCACAAAAAGGGGAAAGAATTTGAATTTGAACTGCAACCATTTAATTTTGACGTCATTGCTTTTGACTTGCATAATTGCGTCATACAGTATCTCGATGTTCGTTTTATCGGCCGATTCGCTTTATCGGCCACGATTTTGCCTTGTCCCAAAAGTGGCCGATAAAGCGGATTCCACTGTATCTACCTGTCAGGCATGGTGTTCCACAGGGTTCTGTTTTAGGTCCTATTCTGTTTTCTATGATGTTAATGACTTGCCATGCCATATTGATTGCAGTAGTGAAATGTTTGCAGATGATACACCCCTACATGATAGTGATTTTGATCCATTCAAATTATCAACTAAGCTACAAGAAAATATTAATAAACTTATGACTTGGACCCATCTAAATCATGTGTCATTAAATGCAGTCAAAACAAAATGGATGTATGTATGTGCACGGCAAAAAGACAACAAATGAAGTCTACTTTTCAACCACTGTTCATAGAAAAAAAATTTGAGGAAATTGATTCCCACAAAATGTTAGGCGTAATCATTGATAAAGATTTAACGTGGTCTGAACATACAATATTTCTTGGGAAAAATATTTCAAAAAATGTATTTCAACTAAGTAAAATTAAACATTTGTTAGATACTCATTAGCGTAAGTTATTTTTTAGTGGGCATATTCTTTCAATGATTGACTATGCATCTAATGTATGGGACAACTGCAGTGATACCAATTTGAAACTAATCAACCGTATGTATAAAAAAAAAGCTGTCAAATTTGATTTTGTTAAAATCTAGCTCACTGACTATCAAAGATTATAAAGAACTAAATTTATTAACATTACATGACAGATTGTTGTTCAAATAAATCAATACTTATGCACAATGTCGTAAATGGGAATGCTCTGAAAAAGCTTAAAAATGAATTTAAGGTAAATACTCACAGACATAATCATTTGTTATATTTTCCTAGGCCTAGGAATAACCTCTATAAATCTAGTTTCTTATACTCTGGTGGAACCTTGTGGAACAACCTGCCTGCTACATTGACCAAAATTAAAAAACTATTTCAAGACAAGACTTAAACTCTATTTTTCGAATAAGAAACAGTTGAGTATGTAGTAGTTATTCCGTAGAATTGGTCTGTAATGTCTCCCAATCCCATTCCCACAAAGATAGACAAAACAGTAGTGAGTGAGATAAAAATGTGTTAATGTATCTGAGCGTATAACCTTTTGTGCCCCCACTTCCATTTAAATATGTGGCACGATTTGTTGATATGTTTTTTGCAGGCTTTCCATTGTTTACTGTAAATATTTTATCTGTTCCGTGTTTCTTTTTTCTATGTAAATAAGCAATATGGTTTGTGTATTGTGCGTGTGTGTTTGCATTTTGTCTTTGTTAGATGGCTTGATGAAAAAAATCATGTACAGTGGCTTATCCGTTGTCTATTGGCCATAACATTTTGACTCGACCAAAGCCACACAATCGGCCACACAGCCACTTACATCGGCACACACACCTCACAAACACAACACACACTTACACAGCATGTGTTACACACACGTTTTTACACACAAAGCACACACAATCTTCACACACACACACACATTGGCACACTTTTTCACACACACACACACACACACTCACACACCCACCACACACACAGAGGCAGACAAACACACAACACGCTTTTGACACACACATGGTTGAGTGTGAAGTTGGACCAGGTGAGCTGTTTGTCACACACAAAGACACACTGCACACACACAAAATCACTCAAGAAAACAACATCATTGTCCTTTACTCGTGCTTCTGTCAAGTTGTAGGATTAATAAACACACACACACACACACATCACACACACCACACACACACCACACAACACACACACGCACACACACACACACACACACGACACACACACACACACAATCACAAAAAGGGAAAGAATTTGAATTTGAACTGCAACATTTAATTTTGACGTCATTGCTTTTGACTTGCATAATTGCGTCATACAGTATTTCGATGTTCTTTTTATCGTCCGATTCGCTTTATCGGCCATATTTTTCCTGGTCCCAAAAGTGGCCGATTAAGCGGATTCCACTGTATATTTGCTTATTCAATATCCATCTTCAAATAAAATTTTGACTTTGACTTTTGACACACACAAGCGCAATGAATTTTATTATGTCAGTAGAGATGTGCGAGTTTAAGAATAAGATATCCGGTTTCTTACAGTAATAATTCAGAGAGCAAACTATCAATTTGTGTAGATTATTCAGTATTGTAGAACTGAATGAACCAAATAATAATTTTGTTGCCTACTTCTCTAATTAATTTTTATAAATATGGGATCCCAAGGGGAAGAAAAGTATACATCGTCCTTCTTGAAGAAGATGTTGGGATGGAGGTAGGAGAAGAGACAGTGGTCTATAGGCATGTTCTTTTTTCTGGTATTATCCTTTTTAGCTGATTGATGATCCACATGGCTAAGAATAGACAATGGTTCAGTTCGCATGAAACTACACAATTACCAACGAGTAATAATAGTCATTATATAGTCTGGAACAGTTCAAATCATATTGTCTATATCATTTACATGAACGTTTCAAATAGTAAGGTTTGGCTAAATAAAGCTTTTCATACTCATACAGCGGTACACAATCATAGTCAAACACTAAATGACAAATAATACAATGGTGTCATGTACATGAAGGCACATTATATTCTGGAATAAAAGAAACACATACTTCGAAATCAAACTGTATCGTGATTTACGAAACACCCCCCCGCCCCCACCAACAACAACAACATAATACGGTATTCATACGGCGCTGAATCTTGATATAAAACAAATCAAAGCGCACACACACGTTAGCATTCATAACGCATTCAAACAAAAATGCAATACAAAGCGAGCACACACGTTTGACATAAATGGTATACAGCAGAAACAGACTTAAAGGCAAGAGAGAGAGAAGAGAAAGAGAGTGGAGCCTCAATCACGAGGGAACAGGCGGGTTTTGAGGTTAGATTTGAAGGCTGGGAAGATTTGCTGATCTGAGAGGGTCGGTCGCTGACGGAGGGAAAGAAAGAAGTTTGTTCCAAGAAGAAGTAAGATGGAGCAGCTTTATGGATAGATTTATAGCAAAGGGTGTTTAATTTATACTCAATTCTGTCTGCGACAGGAAGCCAGTGCAAAGAACGGAGAAGTGGGCTAACGTGATCGAACTTTTTCTTCCTATGGGACAAGACGAGCACACACACTACACAAACACACACACACACACACCACACACACACACACACACACACAACAACCAACACACACCACATTCTCTCTCTCTATATCTCTCTCTCTATCTCTATCTCTCTCTCTATCTCTCTCTCTCTCTATATATCTCTCTCTCTCTCTCTCTCTCTCTTCTCTTCTCTCTCTCTTCTCTCTCTCTTCTCTCTCTCTCTCTCTCTATAACTTTAGAAAACTTCGGTTTCCCTCCCTCGTGTGTCCTTTGTTTCTAATGCTCGCTGATTTATGGAGCGTATTTTTAAAACTGTTCCTGCAGAGACATAAATCTCCCAGAGAACAATTTCGCTATCAATTACCTGGCTGACATTTCCAGCAACTAACAGAGCAAACAGACACGCAGACAGCAAACGGACACACAGACAGCAAACAGACACACAGACAGCAAACGGACACACAGACAGCAAACAGACACACAGACAGCAAACGGACACACAGACTGCAAACAGACACACAGACAGCAAACGGACACACAGACAGCAAACGGACACACAGACAGCAAACAGACACACAGACAGCAAACGGACACACAGACAGCAAACGGACACACAGACAGCAAACAGACACACAGACAGCAAACAGACTCGCAGATAGGAAACAGACAGCAAGCAGACAGCAAACAGACACACAGACAGCAAACAGACAGCAAACAGACACGCCGACAGACAGCAAACAAACACAACAAGTAAACAAATGTTAAACAACGAGAAAGACAATCAGGAGAATAAAAGAAAGGAGAATGAAAGGATTTCATGGAGTGAGAAAGGGAGTGACTTATTTAGATAGAACGAAGACGATACCGGCTCAGTATTACGCAAGTTGAGGCTGCAAAAGTTTGGAAGTTGCTACTTGAAATAGAGCTGTACAGTCTAAGATGAAAACGCAATATACATAATTGTACAGGGATGGGAATTGTCCGTTGAACAGCTAATTTCCGCCGAAAAGACATTGCTTTTTCGCGGGAAAAAGTCTATCGGTCGAAAAAAAAAAGTACGCCAAAGAAAATAAAAGTGAGGGCCTACAATAGTACCGGTTTCTATCCTGCATTCCCAGAATATGCATGCGTCATAACTTTAACTTCCGTGGGTGTTGAAAATCGTGGAATGAGGAGAACAGTTGTGAAAATACTTGGAGATGGCAATGGTTGTCCATTGTAGTGAACAGAGAGCAGCTTAGAACCCACACTCAGATAGGCTTAGTGGCTAGTTTGTGGCACACATGTCGGTTACGCTAGTTTCGGTTTAGTGGCACGGGTTGACGGCCTACATCGCATGTGAAAGCGCATGCAAAATACAACAAATAATCAATGTTCATCAGGCAAGTTCGTGAATGCTTTTTTGGTTCCCGAGCGAAGCTTCGATAAGTACTGTTTTTGTTTCATCCGTCCATGCGTCCGTCCGTCCAGCGCGTTTTCTTGAAAACCTTTCAATCTATTTCAATCACTTTTATTGTAACCTATTCTCGACACTGATTACTTGGGTTTTATTTTAAGGTCAAGATCACGTTGATATAAGGAGTTTCAACCCCCCCCCCCCCCCACCCCCCCCCCCAAAACACTTAATCGCTACTATCTGTCGGAGAATTTTGCAATTATTTCAATGCGGTTTTTTCCCACAACGTTTCTTGATAAATGGTCTATAACATTTAAATAACGAATTAGGACTGCGCGCTCATGTGTGCGCGTGCACGCGTGTGCGTGCGAAGCACGGGGTTCGAATCCCAAAGCCGTATCTCAAGAACTGTTGCATGGAATCGCTTCAAATTTACTGTGGTTGTGCATCACTAGTACACGAAAGGTCCCACACAAAAAGAAATAATAACCATGCTGACCTTGACCTTGAAGTTTGACTTTGAAAACATATTTGTTCTTGTGGCCATATCTTTACACATCGTTCGACTTACAATGTTTAATTTTGGTATTGCAGATGCATTGGCATTGGTTGAGTGATTCCGAATATTAAGTGACTAAATAAACTTCAAGGTCAAGGTCACAAAACGGTTATAGTCTGTTCCAATAGGACCATCTAGTAAACCTGTTAAGTTACAACCACATATTTTTTAGACATTGAGCATTTATTAAGCATTTTGAACACATTGCTGAGTTACATGTTTATTTTGGCAATTTGCTCAGTTTCTTGTCATTGGAGCCACAGATGCGTCATGCTGCTGTTAGAGTACCCAAGTTCAGGAAACTCATTAATTTTGTTTCTTATTATCAAAAACACATTATTATATTGTGGATATATGACTTAACAGTGATACATAAAACAACAACAACAAAACAAACAAACTGAAACACGCAAGACAATAATTATTTGTTTAAGACTTTAATAAATGTAGGCATATAACATCGTGGTCCGATCTTCATCTTCTTCTTCGATCGCTCAAACAAGTTCCCTGCCGATTATGTGAGCGCAGATGAGTCATGCTGCCATTTAAGCAGCACCCAGCAGCGCAGAGCTCCTCTTTCTTCCCACCAGCACCATCAGAGAATGGAACGCCCTGGCTTCCAGAAACCTGTTCAGGCCCTAGTTCTGCCAAGGCCTTCTTCAGAAGGCTGAGTGGCAGAGCAGCTAAAGCCTCCGGAACCGAGGGTAGGCAGTGGCTCGGCCGGCATCACGGTGGGTTACACCACTGAACGGTAACAGTCTGGACGGTTGTATGGCTGTCTACACACCAAAGCTTATCTCTATCACTCTCTCTCTCTCTCGCTCATATCTCTCTCTCCTCTCTCTCTATCTCTCTATCTCTCCTCTCTCTCTCTCCGCCTCCCTCTCCCTCTCTCTCTCTCTCTCTCCTTTATGTTTTTGTTTTTCTTCTTTCCTTTTTTCTCTCTCTCTTCGCCCTTTTCAGTTGCAATAATAGTCAGAACTGACTTTGACAACCATATTGGAAGAAGAAGGAAGAAGAAGACGCGCCTAAGTAAGAAAGAATTAGGCCCATCATGTCCGACTTCGGCTGGAGGAAATCGTTTGAAAGTGTTTCTTGAAAAAAGGCAGAGACGAGAGAGAGAGAGAGAGAAAGAGAGACGAGAGAGAGAGAGAGAGAGAGGAGAGAGAGAGAGAGAACTCGGAACTCGGAAATTTTAATGCAAAAAGGCCAACAGCCTGTCCGCATGTGGACACGTACATACAAATAATCATATGAAATAAAACAGAAAAATGAAAATAATAAGAATTAATATCTTCAAAGTAAGAAATCAGCATACTAAAGAAAAATTGACCCAAACCCCATGATCATAAATTGCGAAAGTAAAGTTTACATCGTTTGTTCTCTTACAAACAATGCATAATGAATAAAACATTGCTAACATGAGAGAGAGAGAGAGAGAGACGAGAGAGAGAGAGAGAGAGATTGATTGATTGATTGATTGATTGAATTTTATTTATAGAGGGTAATAGAATAAGCAATAACATGCTTTTTTTTACATCCAGCCCTCTGGACAAAATACATATATAAAAGTAGAAAATGAAAAACGAAAATAAACACATACAAAGTAATATAAAGCATGCAAAAAAACATCCCTATATTGTAACACATCAATAACAAAATCAAACCTATTATTATTAACTATACTAATTATTAACATTCAAAATGTGTGAAGTAAGCGCATACGCACGGGAAAATAAAACCCAATCCTACTTTTCACACTCATCTTTAAACATTCAAAATAGAGAAGTGCACAAACATAAAAAAATACCTCAATCATACTTTATATATTCATCAAAAATGTACTTATTTGAAAAAAACCACATGCATATAATAAGTCAAACATAGTATTACTTTACCTACTCATCTTAGCATGCACAATTTAAAATGTAAATACATGTACCCATGGCAACATGAAACCTATTCCTACATTCCATTATTCATTTTTAGCATGAACATATTAAAAAAGTAAACACAAGAGAGAGAGAGAGACGAGAGAGAGAGAGGATGAGAGAGAGAGATAGAGAGAGAGAGAGAGAGAGAGAGAGAGAGAGAGAGCATTTTCGATGTCCTAATAATTGTTAAATTATATATATTTTACTATATGATAATGTGAAAGGGTTGTTACCAAAATTAGACAATGCTGATTTTGTTAATCTTATTTCTTCATATGACTTCATCTGCCTTACAGAAACATTTGTTGCTTCTGATTTTGAATCACCTTTATTTAATGATTTCATTTTGTTCTCTTCTAAAGCGAAAACAATTGTCCCGTCAGGGAATATATTCGGGTGGTGTTCTTGTTATGATCGGAAAACCAATTAAGCATTTTGTTGAACGTGTCCATGTCAATCAAGATAATATTATAGTTCTAAAGATCAATAAACAACTTTTCAGCACTGATAGAAATGTGATGTATATATTCGAGGGGTTCCCGCCAGAACAGTCTATCTCAAAAGGAATAAAGAACACTGATAGACAGTTCTGGCATTCACCCCTCGAATGTTCTTATGTACCTCCTTGTGACTCACCTTTTTGGAATGCTGAAGTAGATGGATTTGGCATTGAACTGTTTCATCAATGTTTGGCAGATTTGTATGAGTCATATGGCGAGTTTGATATCTTGTTGAATGGGGACTTGAATGCAAGGACGGGGTAGAAAATAATAATGTTTATGGTGATGATGGAGATTTTGAACCTACTAATTGTTTTGTCCAATAGTTGATTTCCACGGAAATCCCAGGATCAATACGTTTGGAAAATGGGGTTTCTGGACTGGGGAAGTCATTATGTAATATATTTCATTCTATTAACATCAAACGGTCTAAGGGAACCGGGGTTTTGATGATTCTTGTAAATATATCGGAGTTTCTGGTGTAAGTGTTGTGGATTATTTTGTTTTGTCTATTGAACTTTTTTCTTCTATTAACGTTACTTCTCTTGTTGTTGAGAATGCAATATATTCAGATCACCTACCATTAGTTATGAGCCTAATAATTACTAAAGAAACAAATGATTACCCAGTAACAAACCAAAATTAAATAAGTAGTACAACGTCTGATACATTTGTTTGGAACCAAGACTATGAAAGCAGAATTTGTTAAGTCTCCTGAGAGTAATGATATACAAAGTAGATTGACCCTAGCAGCAAGCACTCTTGATGAGGATGTAGACGGTGCACTTCTGCACATTTGTTCAATGTTTGAAGGATATTTCAGCCAGGCATTGCCTAAAACAATGTTATTTAAACTGCACATTTGTGTTCGTACAAACCCCCATAATCAACAAAAGTGGCTAAGTTATAAGAAGAAATCAGAATGGTTTTCTATATGGAATGTGTATCCATGAACAAAGCAGGTAGGGGAATTGAGCAAAACACCCCCCCAAAAGCAAAATCAACACAGAAACAAGAAGGAAAACAAAATTATTTCAGAAAAACTAGAAAAGAATCGAGGATTCGTTTAATATCATGAAGAAGCAAGGGAAAAAAGTATAGATATCTATTAAAAAAACTAAAAAAAAACAAGCTTTCAACAAACTAAAGGCTGAAAGCCGTATCTAAAGACTTAAATAGCGGATCTAAGTTCTGGAAAGAACTGAGATCAGCGAGGGTATTAGGTTTGTGGAACGAAAGAAAGAATGAACAATAATAGCATCACTACAGAGGAGTGGCTTAATCACTTTCAGAAATTGTATCAAGGTATTTCTGAAGATGAACGATGATGAAATCGATATTGAGGCTAATGTATTAGAAGAGCCAGATCATATTCTTAATGAAAAGATATTAGAAACAGAAGTTAGTCAGACAATAGGAAAACTTAAAAATAGTAAACGCTTTTGCCAGACGGCTTAGATGACATTTCCACTGAAATGCTAAAATAAAAAAAACTAGGGGGACTGGCAGGCAACCACTGTGTGTGGTTCTATGTTTTTTAACCAAATTATTTAATGATTTTTGACAAAGGGGCCTACACACAAGAATGGGCAAAAGCTATTATAATTCCTATACATAAAAAAGGCGATGTAGAAAATGTAGATAATTGAATACAATAAAGCAAGAGGAAAACAACGCTTTACCTCCGATAAGGTGATGCTGTTTGTAGATTCTTGCGAAGCAGTAATAACTGGAACGAGTGTACAGGAGATATTGCAGCCAGGCCAACCAGTATTGAAAGCTGCTGCGAAGGAACACTGCATCCCATAGTCCATCATGTTTGGGTTTGTCATTACCATATTCCTGGTAAGGGGCACCAACAGATGTCAAGCATTTGACGACTTCCCCCGCATTGTGTAATGAAGGCCCCTGTTTTGGGGGTCTACCTGATGGACTATGTCAAGCAACACACAAATAATCCACCATTATGGTTGTCCCTTCGCCTGATGTGCTTTATTTGCTGTGTTCTGTGTTTGCACGTTGTGCACTGTGTCTTGGGTGGGTGACAGTTATTGTTCTTGGCAGGTAGTGCCTTCTTTCTATTAACATTCGAAAAAGGGTTGGGCCTGTACACTCGTTCCAGTTATTACTGCTTCGCAAGAATCTACAAACAGCATCACCTTACGAGGTAAGCCTCGCTTTATTGTATTCAATTCTTGCTCAGCAGCATAACTGGAACTATACTGTACAGGAGATTTGAGAGCCAGTGTTCTCGAAGCAGCATAAAGCTACAACGGTCATAGCATGCATAGGCGCATGTTTCTGTGTTTCCGAGAACAGAGTGTTCGGTTCAAATATTCGTGTGAAATTCGCATCTCACGTCAAGCATCAGAGCTGTGCAATGAAGCTGGGCTATTTCTAGTGTGAATTATTGTGATAGGAAACGCCCCATGCTTCACAGCATGTAACACTGTTACAGTTGCGTTATATTTGCACACAGAGAGTGTCTGGTACTGACCATTATCTGCTAGCAATCAGTTCCAATTTCATCACTTCCAAACGTCGCCCTGTGGTGGGCAGTGGAACAGCTGCTACGAGTTATTGTGAATTCACAACTGAATGCGCCCCACGCATTAGGGAAAGGCTATTCACCATATGTGTATTGAAATTTTAGCCAAGGCCATAGAGGTCAAGCCGGTTGGAAACCGATACCCCGCCTGTCAGACGGCAGCGTGAGAAAGAAAGGGAGAGAGAGCATGGATGAGAGAGAGAGACACAGAGGGAGAGAGGGAGAGAGGGGGCTATGCTTGGTGCAGCAGCTCCGTTCCTCTTCAAATTCCTCAGTTGCCATAAATATCCCTCATGCAACAGCATTCCAGAGGTTACAATAACAGAGCTTCTCTCTTCTTCACCGTTTTCCGTTAGCTTGTACATATCTAAACGAATATGTTTTCTTTTCCTGTCTCTCTCTCTTTTGTCTTTCATTCCCCCTTTTTTAATTTTAATTTTACAACCATACAGGTCCAATAACTGATTGGCATGATTAGGTCCTTACCATAATGCTTGGCCTTATATGGCTTAAGTCTTTCATAATTGTTTTTAATGACCTCTTCGCCTTTAGTTACTCAACAGTTGTGTTGAAGTGGCGAAGATAACATTGAGATTAAAGTCAGGATACGACCCCAGTGTGTAAGAATCATGTTAGTTTTTTCTAAATCAAAAGTATAGACAGGTTGTCATACATGATGGGTTCTTGGGGCAACCCTTTCAATAATAGTGGACTGTGATAGCCCTAGCTTAAATGACACAGTCAAGGTTTTACTCTGTATTGATGCATCATGCACAGGTCAGTTTCCTCATTGTTGTCTTCAGGAATGCGAGTTGTATTCAATCATAGTTTTGCAGAAAAAGATTCCCCCAAAAAAAATTATGTGTAGCTGTGGTGCTGTACCATAACTAACCTGGACACAATCATGCATGTGATCCATCATTTTTCTCTCTTGTGCAGCAATCATTCAATGGGGAGTGCTTTAAACGAGAAACACAGCCAATAGTTGAGTTTACCCACTTGGGTTATATGTGCTCTATCTAACATACTGCTGTTTTACTTAACATTCTAATCTCATAGATTAGCCATACAGAGAGTTGTATATTCCCATATTGACCATGTATTGGTGTTTTGCTGTGTAAATGAAGGACTTACGACTGATTCACTGTCTTATTATCCAGCAGAGAAGGACATAGTTTTGTTCTGCTCACATCTAGGGGAAATATATACAGATAATAGGTCTAGCTGTTGAGTAAGTGTAAGCAGAGCATATGTCGTGACAAGGTCCAAATTAGTGACCACGTCCACAATGATATTAAATAATATTTATCTTTAGGTTATCCATTCAGTAGGGTTAATGAAGGTGATGATTCCAATCACTAGACTGTAATTATTGCCAAAGCTATTAAGCTTTTTAGCACAGTTGGTGTTACTCACTTCCTCAGTGTTTCTGACTTTGTTTGGTGTATCTTAGAGGAAAGGCTCGTTTATTACACCAGGAGACGAAAACCCAACAGTTTTCCATACGAAATTCTGATTTCCATTAGGAATGCTGATGAACACTGTTTTATATGTGATTAGTAAGATTGTGAACGCTGTTATTGTCATCTCCGATTTTTAAGCTTTGATTAATCTACTATGTGTCATTTTGTCTGTCTTGTTTGCCATGCTGCGAGAAGATACTATATTATTGTTGCAAACTCAATCGATCTTAATTTTAATTTATGTACTTTGTCAACAATCATTTTCCAGTCTTAACGTTGTGTTTACACACACACCCGTCACAAACACACACGCCTACACCCCCCACAACCCCTTCTTGAAAAGGGTATTTCAATGAAAGGACTAACGTGTCTTTTCCCTTCTGCATCACGACCTGGCGTGAAGAAGCGCCATTTGTATGATGGGATGAGGATAGGGGTGGATGGGGTGGGGAGGGGTGGACGCGGGGAAATTCCTTTTCCACTTTATGCTCGGTGTCCATCTGTGTTCTACCGAGGACCCAGCATGTTTGACAATCGTGTGAAAGGTAGCACACACCCGGCTTGTTGCTTTTGACTTGCTGACAGGTTATGACACGAAGCAGGTCTGCTTCTTTTGGTCTTCCTTCCCCAAGACCCAAACAACATGGGCGACAGCGGACCAAACGCGTACACAACCCACGCCAGTCAGTGTGAATGACATGGTAGCAGGTGTGAGAAAAAACACAGAATGAAACAAAACAGATGCTTTGTATTAGCCAGGACACGAGATGTACACCGAGCCTTACTCCGTTTCTCCGTTATAGGGCCTATTCTGTTATGTTAGCTACATGTCAGTCTGTACAAAAAACTCACCAAGGCCCTTGTAGCCTCTATCAACTTACTGCTTTTTCACTTTCTTGTTAGGCCTATGCACTTTTGTTTATCTCTTCACTAGGTGCCATGCAAAGTTCATGAGAATTGGCAGGTCTACGAAGTAAGCTGTTTAGGTAGAGTTACTGTTTTAGCTCTTGACACCATGTCAAATGTCATTTGAAATCAGGGTCCTGTATCTGCAAATTTACTCTTTTCCCCTGTGTGTCTGTCACCATGTGTGAGTGGCAAATTGAAGTGTACCTTCTACATGTATTTATAAAGGAAATTAAGGTACGCCAGTATTGAGTAGTAATTGGAGTTATCTCCGATCAGTCTACCAGAAGCGCATTGCTTTTGGTTCATAGTGTTCAAGGCCACAAAAACCTGCATGGTACCCCTTTACACACTCTCTGATGGTACACATGGTGCGGTTATTGTCTGTATTCTTGGTATCTGAAGCTCGCAGAGGAAAGAATGTGTGGGCCTGAAAATTTATGTCAGCCTAGAAATGAAATGTTCTGTAGCAAACGTTCTCCTTGCTCATGTTATTTGTCTTATATAGCCAGAGACTGTTCAAATGGAGAGTCTACCTCCGTCACCACTGGTTCAGTATCGCCTTGAGCCTGTCATACCATTGCGATGTGATTTCCCCTTTGTTTCCTTATCCCCTGTATTTTCCCCACCGTATTAACGATACTTCACGACAAGGTTTGGGGTAATAGTCTTTTTTCCAAAAGCATAAGAGTTTGACAGATTTGTTATGAACCAGTAACACAGTGTTTGTTTGGTAGGCGTTTCGCATTACAGATGCAGATTTAATTGCTACCAGCAGCGGAAAGAATGTGACCCTGATAGGGCAATTTCCTGAAATAATATTAATATTTCGGCTTCTTCCCTGACACCTTATAGTGTGTTTCTGTATATGTGTCCCTGATAGGGCAATTTCCTGAAACAATATTAATATTTTGGCTTCTTCCCTGACACCACCGGTGCCTTAAAGTGTGTTCCTGATATATGTGTCCCTGATAGGGCAATTTCCTGAAATAATATCAATATTTTGGTTCTTCCTTGACACCGCCGGTGCCTTATAACTGTTTTTCAGTAACGATAGGAAATTCTATCTGTTTCTTACCTCTCTTGCCGTCAGTTCACATTTCCTCTTGGTCAATGCCTGTTTATACATGCATGTGAGTGACCTCACCCTTTTCTTCTTTTGTTATCGTTCTTATGTCAGTGACAATAGTTTTTCTAATCTTAATGAAGTGATGTCACTTACTCGTGTCTGGTTGAGACAGGTCTTCATGTCGATGGCTCAATATATATTTCTCATTGTCGTTGTCATATTTGTAGCACAACTGGTCCCACAACCGATGGTTGATTGTTTGGCTTCTTTATGAGAGTGATAGGCCTGTCATAGGCAATAACAGAAACCACCAGTGTGCAAATGACTGCGACAAAGTCACCCAGTAAAGAGAACACAGAATAGGAGAGTGGAAAATTCCATTCTCTCCGCACTACACGCACAGAGGGTGGCGATGCCACAGCAGCTATGAATCACACGTCTTATCTGGTCGGTTGTCCAGCGCAAAACTGGTTGGCCTGGCTGCAATATCTCCTGTACAGTATAGTTCCAGTTATGCTGCTGGCTGATATCATGAATTGTTGTTTTACTTTCGCGATGATGTAGCTTTGATTTCTACCACTCCAAATGGCCTTCAGAATCAGCTTAATATCTTAAAGTTAAGTGTTGCGTCCAATGAAGCTTAGTGTCAATATAGACAAAACAAAAGTTATGTTATGGGTTTTCAATGGAATTAGACTAGAAGTGGGAAACGGTTATTGTTATTTAGGATATCATTTTACTACTATGAACAGTGTTAAAAAAGGCACATTGCACTTGGCAACTAAAGGGAAGAAAGCAGTTTTTCAACTTTGTAGAGTATTTCAAAAGTGTAAAGAACTAACAGTATCCACGTTTTTCAAAATCTTTGACACCAAAATTCAGCCAATATTATTATACTCGTCAGAAATGTGGGGTTTGAATAGATTAGAGCATCTAAAACGAATACATATGATAGCATGTAAACGTTTATTGGGCGTTCCTTGCAGGACTCCCAACAAAATGGTGTATGGGGAGCTTGCCAGATATCTTATGTTGGGCTATAAAAATTAGACAAATTCTGTGTTGTAGTGGTTTTAATATTGTCTGGCTTCAGCAGAATATTGGTGATATTAAGATGTTTTTAAGCATTTTCATACAGAGATGGATAATACAGGGAATGCGAGTGGAACAATTAGGGATACAGATAGATATATACATATCGATCATTCAAGAGTGTATTGAAAAAGAGCAATATGTCATAGAATGGATTTGTATACTTCCAAGTAGCCATTTCGCAGGTGAAATTAATGTCTCTTTTAAATAAACAATGTTCATCGTTTTAGTACATCAGCACACGCCTAAAGCTTGTCCATTTAATGAAAGGCAGGACTGTAGAATGAGAACACTTTTTCTTGCGTCAGCCTACAATGACCTCAGAACGTTTCTCCAACAATCAGCTAGACTTTCTATCCAAAGTTGACTAAAGCTAGAAGTCCATCCGGTATGCATAAACATAGCAGGTGTATTTTCCAGCGATCAACAGACGTAAGAGAATATTTTTGAAATAATTATGATTAAAATGTATAATGTGGCTTCTAAAATATATGTATCATTTCCCAAAGAGATATAGAGTAGCTAAATAGTTCATTCATGATCTCCACTGATCGGGATATATGCTAGATTTGCTCAAACACAATAAGTAATGTTGTTATGTCTTACCGTTTTGTTATATTTTGGCATGCCCTTCTCCCCTTCCTCCAAGGTGGATTGTGGCCTAAGGCCAATGCACAAATAAACTTTCGAGTTCTGAGTTCCGAGTTCTCTCTCTCTCTCACACACACATTCACACATGATAACAATAACACAGTAGGCCTAACAATCTATGGCATTACTAACAGCACCCTAGAACTCCTATAGTCTTTTCTATCAGATTGAAAGCAAAGAGTCTGTTTAAATGAATCTGAATCATCTACAATATCTGTCAATTTTTTGTGTCCCTCAAGGTTCTGTCCTTGGTCCTATCTTATTTTCAATCTAAATTAATTATCTGCCATTTTTCTTACAACCCTCACTGAAATGTTTGCAGATGAAACGAGCATACATACTTGTGACACATAGCGTTTTCGCTTCTTTACAGGATAATATTGAAAAACTAATTCGAATGGTCTGAAACTAACCAAATGAAACTACATCCAAACAAATCCAAGTATTCACTATTCACTACTAGACAAAAGCGCTAAAACCTCTCCTACGGTCCTCATTTGCTATATATCAATGGTAAAATAATGGAAGAAGTTGACCATCATAAGATACTTGGCATTATTGTTAATAACAATCTCTCATGGTCCTACCAAATATCTATGCTTTGTAAGCAAGTGTCTAAAAAGGTTTATCAGTTTTCCATAATTTATTCCAAATTCATGCACACAAACATATACATACAAAACCTAGAAGATGAAATGGACGGGGGAAAGGACAAGAGCAGGCCTATTTACTTTAGGTACAAGAAAGATGATGAACCCCGAAGTCGCCCAAAACTACACCTCCCTCCCTAACCACACTTAACCACCAGCCCTAAAGGGTTAATCCCAAAATAAAGGAAAAAGGGACTCGATGAAACATACATGATAAAGTGAATTCATTCAAAACAACAACAGGCAAATAAACTATCTACAAAGGTCTATAAACAAAAGTCCTGTTGCCCCTTTGTCACCTCTCAAACAACAGACCCGTCACCCCCACATGCACTCACCCCAGAAAACCTATTTGTATATCAGATCACACTATGAACTCCGCAGATTTCCCGTCACATGCAAGGAGTCCTGACTCAGCTGACTCGCCGACTTGAAGAATGACCAGGTCATCCACACTCGACCCAAGAGAGTTCCGGCTGAAGAAACCGGCACCTCAGGTTCTGCTCCAACCCAAACCCAGACAAGCACCGAGCACCAGAGTCACGAGGAACAACCAGATCAGCGCTGGAAACAGATACCCAGCATTAAGTCCCTCGATCACAACACAAGGTGGGGGCTAATGTTGGTGAGAGGGTGAGAGAGAAAAAAAGGGCGACCACCTAAGCTACGAAGTCTACTAATGTTATCTCCCTTACTAGTGCTAGACAGTTCAATAACAAAAAACACCTAGCTTTAGATTCTTTTTTTCATCCTTTACTTATTCTTTCTTTACAGCATTCAGCCACACACCACACAAACACAACACACACACACACCCACACCACACCACACCCACACACACCACACACACACACAACTCACACACACTCAAAATTATCTCCATACAATGGTAATTGTGCACATATTGAAACTACCGCATAAATAACCCCTTCTTTATACAATGCATAACTAATGCCATTAATCGTTGAACATTATACATATAATAATTTTGAGCACCCTCTAGAAGATTCTGGCACTTCCTAACTGTCCCTATCGTATCAATATATAAGCCTACTGCCTAACAAATTGGATGGAATATCTCCTTGCGCATGCACACACGAGACTGTACAGACTCACTCCTCATGCATATAAACAGACAAAAGATGAGACACTTTCCCTAACACCCAGCGGTCGGCCCAAAGATGGAGCTTCTCTGGAAAAAACTCAATGATGACAAAAATACAACGCTTAACATTATGCATATGAAGAATAATTATCTCAATGCTCTAAAAACATTCAATAGTTATGCACTATTTCTCCTATGCACGGAGATTCGCGAAAAAACCGATTCGTAGGCGAAAGAAAGAACTATAACATAACATCTCACCGGTGCAGTAGAAAGTAGAAAGGACAAGTAGAAAGACCAGGGTTGGGCCACCCAGTAGGACAAGGTCGGACCCTCCATGGTAGGCACGTTCCCCTCTGACTCCAATCCAAAAGGCGGTGGCATTGGGTTGGCGTTGGCAGCTTCCTCCACTCTTGTGAAACTTGCTTCTCCTCGAATTACCCACCACCCGATCGAGACGCTGTTGACACTTTTTGCGCGCACATATGGCCGGCGCGTGTGTCATGGACACTATCAACTTCTCTTCTTTACTCTATGGTGGTCTTTCTGAACTCGCCGGCGCTCTCCCTGTCTCTCTCGTACAATGGTGTTACCACTCACCTTTTGTCTGCCTTCACTAGCCGCTTCCTTGTTTGGTCGTTATTCTCTTTATGTTCATGCCAATTGTCTTCATATCCCTACTATCCGAGATCAAGGACGACGATGCCTGCCGAGCGGGGGGAGGACCCAGGATTCCGGTACGAGGCTATATGCAATTCTTATTGGTCAGATACGCGCGTGTACTGCCCGCCTCCTCGTCAACACTCTTTGCCATTAGGTTAGTTAGTAAGGGTCCATGATGATGAAACTAGAAAAGCAAAAATAACCCCCGCGGCTCCTGGTCCTCGGATGCCAGATCTATTATTGCTTCACCGGTGATTGATTTGCACAGACACGTAGATCAGCTGGTCTAAGCCAGTAATGTGACTGCTCCCCTGTCCCAAAGAGCTGCGCCCCGGTATTATCTATGACAGATCAAAAATATGGATAACAAAACTAATTTCCTAAGCTTCATTAATGCTCTCCTGACTGGTGCACTCAAAAACGGTGAGCCACGAATATGTTCAGCTCCCAACTCTCAACTGCGTGCATGAAGTTTGTAATCTCGCTACGGTCAAATGGATCACTTAACACTAAGCTGCAACATTATCAATGGCATCAGGGGAACAAGTGCAACGCCTTTGTGATGGTTATCTCATTATTTGTTCACTACGCGCAAGAACTCTCTCTCTCTACTCTCCGCCTCACTTCTCTACTCTCTGATTCCTCTTGCCTCCTCTCTCTCACTCTCCTGTCTATCCTCTCTTAGTAATGGCTCGGTCCCAGGTGATCCTCTGATAGATATCTTGCAAGGCTTTCGACAGCACTATGGCGTACCGTAATGCTCCCCTGACATCACTCACACCGCCTCAGCCACAGCCAATCAGGCAAAAAGTTAGAAGCCATCTCGTCCCCAGTGGTACTACTCGTGACCTCCGTACTATCACCACTACTCCCTCCCCTCTGTGATAAGACTCCTAGTGAGAGGACACTAATCCCCCCATGTGAGCCCCCCATCCCAGTATGTGTGCTATATATAATGTGTGTGTCCCTCGTACGCAGGTGCATCTCCTGTGTTAAAGGGTAAAAGTGGCCTCTTTTTTAAAGTGGAAACGTTTCAGATGCACTGGGGTTTTTGATTTATTTTTACATTGAAAAAAAAAAAAAGCCGTTGAAATGCACCTGAAAGGCCGAAAGCCGAATATTTTCTGGATTTTTATTTTGTTTTTTAAATAAAACTATGCTCAGAAATATAAACAAAATCGTCTACTATACGTGGCTTTGAGTTGCATCGAAAGTGGCAATGGCGACATAGAATTGGATTGCGAAAAAGTAAAACAACGGTTTTTCAGGGTCCAACTAAAAATGACTAGAGCTATGCTACACATTTCAAAGGTTTCTTTTCAAAAATCTTTTCAAAGATCCAGCTCAGCTGCGAAAATGGATGGGAAACATGAACAGGAGGGACCCCCACAGCCAATGCTGTCATCGCTCTGCCACTCTTCATCTTCTTCCTCATCTTCTGTTTCTGGCAATGGCTCGAATTGCAATGGTAGAACAGTCACACGCCCATAACTTAATTCCCTGCCTTTCTGTCCGAGTTTGATCATAGATAGAAAGAAGTTCGGCATGGAATTTTTTTTTAGCTTCAATTTCCCCCCCCCCCCCCCCAGCAAGTTTTCTTTAAGTGGGTTTCTTAAAGCGGGTTCGGGCTGATATCTTTCTATATTAAAGTTAGATTGTCTGTGGACGTAGTGCTCTGAGTACATTTTCTCTGTTTGTTTTGTTTTTGTGGACGCATTTTTTGGAACATTCCTTTCAGTTCATGCCCTTAATTTTTTTTTAAAACACAATCGCTTATAGAAAATCAAAATAGCTTATAGAAAAGAAACATGAAACCAAACTCCCTTGTATGAAATCATTTCTATATCGAGTTTACATCGAGGATAGGAGAACGAATTTGATTGCCTATAACGAGTTTTCTCCCCTATAAGCGGTTCGAGCTTTGATAATGCATAGAAAGAAGAATTCGGCTGGGGTAACAATGAAATTGCTGCTTATAAGCAGGTTTCTTATAAGCGGTTTCTTATAGCGGGTTTGGCTGTAATTTCTATTTTCCTTCTTAAGGAAAAATAGATATCTTTTCTTCTCTGGCATGCAAAGGACTGCGCAGGCCGAATTAGAGTATCTTTCTAATATTAAGGTAGCGCTACTCTAGTCTCACTACAAACTACACAAAAGTACAGGCATTCGTATTTTCTTCTTCTCCAGCATTTATTTTGTACGAATACTGAGGAAAAGCATGAAATTTAAGACAAAAAAATAACTCGTAGTCTTGCAATCAAGTTCCTGTGCGGTTAGAGCGTCGTGAGTAGCTGCTCTGAGACATTTTCCTCTTGTTGTTTTTTTGTTGAAGACTGCACTTTTTGGGAACATCTTTCAGTTCATGCCCTAATTTTTAAAAAATCGCTTATAAGAAAACAAACTTGTATAAGAAAATGAACTGCAAACCAACTCCCTTGTAGACAATCATTTTTATATCCGAGTTTACATCGCGGATGGGAGACGAATTTGTTCATAGAACCGAGTTTTTCTTATAAGGGGTTTTCTTATATCCGAGATTTGATAATACATAGGAAAGAAGATTCGGCCGGGGAGAAAAAAAATTGCTTTCTTATAAGCGGTTTTCTTATAGCGGGTTTTATAGCGGGTTCGACTGTATTGTGGGGGTCATCCTTATTTAGTATTTCACCAGGCCTGTCATCTGAATATCAGTGTTTGCTTCTCTATCATCTTATTTTTATCCCCGTCATAATGAACATATCTATCTGTTTTAAGGTTTGGCAGATGCGTTACTTTGTTAGGTCCTCTGACATACCAGCAGCCACCATGGTGGTGTGCACTGCGAAACCAAACAAATCGATTAAATTTGACATCCCATGGAAAAATTCCTTCAGGACCGCCAACCAATCACGCTCAAGATTCTCCCTGCATTGCATCTATTAGCGTGATAGATGCATGTTTCTCAGCTATTTGCCAAAGTTTGTGTACATTTACGTCAAAATGCTTATGTATATCTGTAATATAAGCGTTCGCAAAGCTAAAAAACCATCTAATAAGTTCACAGATTGATGGAAAGATGTTTTTTTCATTGTTTTGAGAGTGTTTTACTCATAAGTTCAATAAACTATTGTGGAATAAACCCCAAAATGTTTTAAAAAAAAGTGATTTTTCTATGTTGTATGCTGACACAATAAAAACCCTACCCATCAGTCCTAGCGTCCATATATGGGGACACAACCTATCGGACACCATAAATCTGAAGAACAGATTAAAAATTTTGAACTGAATGTTTGAAATAGTGTTTCCTGGGGTTACAAGCAAACACTTAACATACTGTATCAAAATCTAAATGTCGGCACAATGGGTGATATGGATGAAAAACAACAACATACGTTGGGGATAGCTAGAGTTAGTGAAATTCTTAGTTACTTCAGGGTTTCCACCTCGCAAGGGATAAGTGATACCAAATTATTTTGAAGATGCTTGAAACAAATGTATGCCCAACATTGTTTCGGCAATGAGAAACAAGGAAAGGTACGAGTTACTATACGTCTTTTAAATTAACATTTGAAATTGAAAAATACTTTTCTCACGTTGCATATATTGCTTCCATGGTTATCACTGCAAATGAACACCACTTCCTTTTACTTCTCGAAAAAAAGAGCTTCCAATCCTTCAACAAAGGCGCCACACTCCGCCTGGACCATGCTATACAGAGTGGCTAAGGGGTTTTGTACCGATTACCCCTGAAGACTTCATCACTTGTTCACAAATGAGCAGACTGATAAGATCCGACTCCTTACTCGTTGAACCTAAGCAGATCTTCAGTTCGCAAACAACAAACAAAGCATACCAAATTTCCTTCTCAAAACCAATTCAAAAAACTCTTCTATTGTACAACACCAACGGAGTGGAACCATCTGCATAACAAGCACCTTCCAACCAAGAGGCCTTCAAAAAGACAGCTAACAGTCAGCCAATGTCAATAAACACAATCTCTCCATGTCGCATTATGCAGACTACTGGATTCAGCGACGTATATGAAAGAAGATGTCTTGTACTCTGATTTAAGAAGTCGATATAGTAAAACACTCAAATTGTTCTAGCATTAATGCTCTTCTTAGATATCAGTAGCCAAGTTGTTTTCGATGAATTACAAGGGAAGAATTTTATGTGAGTAATAATTACTTGATTTTTGGACTGGTCCTGTCATGTAACCATGCTGAGGATTGATAACACATAATAATTATGACAAAGGACAAATGGATACTGATACCATAGTTGGGACGAGCATTTACACACTTCAACTCAATAAAGATGAGAGAGGGCACCACAGGTGCAGAGGGGTTCTTTACATTTATCACACATAGACGAGTCTTTCGCTTATTCCAAAAATACAATCATTTGGAGCAAAGTACAAAAACAGACTAAGACAAACTCACAGTCCTTCGCCCTGTATACTGGGGCACAGGACAAGAATTTACGTGCATTTAATTTCCGGTGACGAGTTAAAACTGATATATTATCTCCTTGTTAAAGCACTGCAAAGAACAACAGACAACATCCTCAGTCGACACTCTACCAACGTTCCACAGAACACGGAAAACGGTGTACACAGTACAGACAACACCCGTAGTCTTCCAACTACTGGTGCTACCCAGGACCTCTGTGCCTTGTGCCCTGGCATGCAGTGCCCCAGGAACCAGGCCTTCCCCAACCAAACTACCGTGCAGATCAATGCCTCAGACTGTGAGCACAGCCTACCCCAGTTCCCTGCACTGCCCGGGGTGAACCACGGCTTGTGTGGACATTCCACGTCGTCCTTCTGCAAGCTTCATGTCAGAACACCGCAGACATTGTATCTTCGTGTTCGTGTGAGAAGACTGGTGTACTGGTGTAACTCTACTCATTTCAGTCCAGTGATTATATGATGGGATATTTTACAAACTGAAAATCAGATGTAAGTATCATAGCTTGAGAAGAAGTTTTTTTTGAATCTACAAAACCGAGCATGTTTCATTTTAAGCACCAACAATCCTCTGGCAGAAATTGCTCTCAGTATTAGTCAAACGGCACACTTTTATATTGCAGTATAAAACAAGACATACTGGTTATCTCATCATGCCTTTTGTAGATATGCATTCTGTTACAAGATATTTCAAACAAAAGCTGAACGGACCTGCTGGACATGTCACAATTGTCAGTGTCCAGCAACTGCACAGTCCTAGCAGACAAAGGCATCTAACTAGAATGGATGTCTCGTACATAAAACTGAAAGCAACTAAACCCGCCGATGGTCACATCTATATTCAGCTTTTTACAATGCCTAAAGTATTCCCACCATCAGTTCAAATCACTTACAGATATGACAGATGCGTACCATGCAGGCCTCAGACTGTACTTCTCCATGCTGCCTGAAGCACATCAGCCCCAGGTGCTGCCTTCTGGTTCATTAAACTGCTCTGTGGACCATTACTTCAGGTTTCAGCGTCACGTGCAATGTAATCAGCACGTGCAGTGTGACAGTGGTCAGGATGAGACAGAGCACTGTCCCTTCAGCAATCCTCAGTGCCAGGGGATGGTGGCTTCCACCAACAAGTGTTTCAAGTTGATTTTACTGGAAATCATTTGATAATCAAACATTCTTTGTTTACAAGTGTCAAAGCATGGGCGCTGGATTGGCTTCAATAAAAACACAAAGAGAACAAATTGATTCATTACCTATTTTTGAAAATTCCTTAAAAATGGAAATTGTCTTTGGTCTGATGTTCGGATGGTTCAACATGCCTTTTATGTACAGCAAATTTCGTCATTGGGCGGATAAAACACTGGTCTACAACGTTAATCATTTAATTATATGGCCTCCTTCCTCTGAAGGTATAAACTGATTATTTAGAGTTTGAGTGGTTCGGCTTTCTTAAGGAAATACCATGGATTGGTTTTTACCTCAAGACAGCAGTTCCATCTGAATGGAAACTGCATAGGCTTGCGCTCTGTGAGAGAAAGTTGCCCTCCCCAGGTTATTTTGCTTTGCAAATTGTCCATCACCATACACAGTCTGTCCAGTCCATACACAGAAATACGCTGCAGCTGTTATTTCTTTGTTCATCAGGTCATGTAGTGCAATTGTTCTTTGAAATGTGACTTCAGTAGCCATTGTTGGAAAACAAATTTCTTGCAGTGTCCATTTTCCTTTAACAAAACTGATGGACACACAGAAAATGAAATTGCTGCACCTGAAGAAGCAGTGAAGTATTGGTATTCTGTGTTCACATGTGATGATGGTGAAAGGACCCCTGTTCCCTATACTGTAGTGTGTGACTTTAGGCATGACTGCCCTGACCACAGTGACGAGGATTTCTGTCAACATCCATCTTGTTATTATTTCCACTGTGATAACGGCCAATGTGTGTCAAACTCTCAATATAGCAATGACTTTTCAGACTGTCTGGACGATTCTGATGAAGTGTACAATAGTTGGAACACACAAAAATACGGAAGGCGCAGAACCACCACATACATTCCTCCAGAGCAAAAGGTAAGCTACGGACGCAGACTTCACATTGACCTAGACGGCACAGGCTACTTTCACCAGCGAGTAATGACCACTGACCACTATTGTCCAGTGAGCCACTACAGTTGTACAGGCGAATGGACCTACTGCCTGCCTTTCTACACGCGCTGCAATGGCTACTCTGACTGTATCAATGGAGAGGATGAACAAGGCTGTGAGACAGTGACATGTCCTGGTTTGTATCGCTGCCGATCGTCCACTGTGTGTGTGCACAGAGATCACCTGTGTGATGGCTGGGGTCAATGTCCACAGCGGGATGATGAACTGATGTGTGACAGGACCTGCCCTCATGGCTGTGTGTGTCTGGGTTTTTCTGTTCAGTGCAGGCATCGTTTCTCTGCTAAAGTCTTCTCCAACCTTCGACAGGTCCATGCCTCGGGATCAGGAACGTCACCAGCTGATTTCACACAGAATTGGTATCTGGTGTTTCTTGATTTATCACATTGTTCCTTACTAAACGTATCTTCAGTGAAGCTGGTAAATCAGCAGTTCATTGATTTGTCCAATAACATTATTGCAACTATTGGTGTGACTGTTCTTAAAGCGACAATAAATTTAAGAGTTCTTTCGTTGACAAATAATCCACTAAGTGAAGTGAAGAATGAAATCAAGGGAATCAGCTTACATTCCCTTAAAGAAACTGGATCTGTCACAGACACATGTTAGTGTACTTGACAATGGACTGTATTTACCCCGTACAACGGGTTTAAATTTATCCTTTTCTGTGATAGAAACTATTGGTCCTCTTACATTCAAAAACGTGCCACAACTCAAAATGTTGGATATCAGAGGAAACATTTTGCATTATTTTTCGGTTGACATTTAATCACGTTCAGATCATTTGGAAACTATTATGTCCTCCAACCACAGGTTTTGCTGCCAGAACGTTCTCCCTCAGGACTTGCATAACATTGAGTGCTTTTCTCCTCAGGACATCCTTCCCTCGTGTGACAGACTGCTGCCCTCTGCAATGCACAGGACTGTGTTTTGGATGATGGCCATGTTCGCCATTGTGGGTAACCTGATTTGTATCACCGTGATGCTTGCCATCAAGAAAACCCTTGGAGGTGACATTGTGTCCACCATTGTCCACCTGAACATGGCCAACATATCCATGGGCTGCCATGTCAGTGCTGCCCTAATTGCAGACTACACCTTCCATGGACGTTACGTCCAGATGGAACAGAAGTGGACCAGCAGTCCCCTGTGCAAAGTCACTGGCTTTCTGTCTGTGTTGTCCAGTGTGGTTTCAATCAGTGTTGTATTTCTGATCACTGTCAATCACATGATCGTTCTGCATCACTCCAGACAATCACAGATAAAGAACCAAAGTGTGATATGTGCTGTGTGTGTAGTCACCTGGTTTGTTGGAATAATGTTGTCTGCTGTACCTTTTCTCCCTGGTCTGTCCAACTGGGGTGTCCAGGGTCAGTCTGGTCTGTGCCGCCTGGCCTTGTTCGACCACTTTCGTTTTCACCAAGGTTTCCAGTGGTTCAGGGCTATCATCGTCATTAATGCTATAATTTCTGTCATCATCATAGCCAGCTTAATTGTTGTGCAGATTCACACACCACGCTTTCAGCTGGCTCTGGAGCCCAGCATGATACGGGTGTATTGTGCAGTGCAGCTGATAAGGGCTGTGTCAGGCACATATGCGCTGTTCTGGGTGTTGCTGAGTATTGTCAGGACACTGGTGGCACAGAGTGCGGTGGCGCACGGGGTCTACAATGCCATGGTGGTGTTCCTGCTGCCCATCAACTCAGCCCTGAATCCAGCTCTCATCCTGGTGAACATTGTCATGCAGCATCGACAGCAGTCCAATGAGAAGACACTGCTGGAGGCTCTGAAAACCAGGTGCGGCAGAAACAAACAATTCAGCAAGCAAACAAGCAAAGTACCAAACAAACTATGAGTTCAATACAAAACAACATATACATTGCTGTTCTTTTCTTTTTTCAGGCCCAGCTCTCACAGTTACTGCAGTTGTTAAGGTTTCCACCCTTGTGTTTGCTGTTGGTGCTGTGCATAGTAAATTCAGGCCATGCCCTCTTCGTATGTGTGTAGTTCAGCATGATGTTACTTGTGTTTGCTGTTGGTGCTGTGCTAGTAAATTCAGGACATGCATTCTTAGTGTGTGTGTAGCTTAAGGTGATCTTACTCTGACTGACTGGCTTCAAGGTGTTGGTTGGTTGAGTTCTAAATCAGGAGCCACTAGAAACATTTTTATTTCTTTATTATTTTGCTCTCCGCCAAAATCAAACGTTTTGAGTCCGAGATGAAATCATGGTGCCAACAGGATGAGCGGAACAAAGAGAGGAGAGAGAGACACACAGAGAGAAAGAGAGACATAGAGACATAGGATCATAGGATATATTCAAATCTTATTAAGATATTATTCAGGTTATTTTGCTTCCCTTTTTCCTGCATAATTTGGTGGCAGGAAGAACATTTGGTCGTTCCATTGTTTTCTGAAGATGTCGTGGTTTCCTTGCTGTGGAGGGTGGGGGTTAGAGGGACGGCGAATAATCGAAAGAAACTAAGAAGACTTATTTATAGTCCCTAAGGTGAAGGTATGTTGTCAGGTTTGTTATTATTTGGTGGTAGCGCGGTTACCACTGCACCCCCCCCCCCACTCCCATGCCCCCCCCCCCTCCCAGGACTCGAGCCCACAATAAGCTAGAAATGGTCCTTAGGACATACTAAATGCGCTACAATTTGTTCCCAAGGAAAACACTCATTCCCACTATGAGCTATAGCCCCTGATGTAAGGGTACCCCCAGATCGCTCGGTACACATTCGTCAAAGTACAAGTGATGAACAGTTCATTTAAATGAACAGTTAAACCATTTTTTGTCATCAAAGTAAGGAGTTTAGGTGCAGACCTACTCACAAATGTTTATTGCAGTGCTCAGTGGAATACACCCTTCTATTAGGGGCGAAGCTAAAGGTTGCATAGGCCGCTGCGCGCTAGCTGCACCCTACCTCCGGCAGTAAGGGCAGGCTTGCGGCGGAATTCGGAATGTAAACAACACAGCACTCAAGTCCTGCTTTTTCAGCGTTTAGCTTGTGTCTGTGTCTGTCTCTAGCCTGTCTGTCTGTCTGTCTCTGTCTATCTCTATCCTATCTGTGGGGTACGTTTTTTTTTTTGAGTTCGGTGACAGCCCTGAAATGGCCTTTGCTGTCGACGGGGGCTATAATTTTATTCTTAATCTTAATGCTTTATCTGTCTGCCTGTCTGTCTCCACTGTCTAATTGTCGCTCTGTCTCAGTCTTCTGCTCTGCCTGTGGTTTTTCTGGTTTCTCTGTCAAGCCTTCAAAACTCCCTGTCAATGCCAGTCTTATTCTCTCTTTCTCCCTCTGTCATCTGCTACTCCATCTACGTCTCAATAATCTCTTCTACCTATCCGTCTGTTCCTCGGATGCCATCTGTCTCTGTCTGTCTCTCAGTCTGTCTGTCTATCCTAATTAGGTCAATTCGTTTTTTTTTTTCTCTCTTCCCTCCCTTGCTTTTCTTTGTTTGTCTCTCTTTCGACACATTTCTCTTTTCTGTTTGTCTCGCATGGTTGTCTATGTCTATATGTCGTTTAATACCTCTCTCTTTATCTATCTCTCTATATCTCTCTGTCTCGCCTCTCTCTCTAACTCTCTATCTCTAAAAATCTCTCTCTCACTCTCTGTCTCTATAACTCTCTCTCTCTCTCTCTATATTCCATCCCCTTGTCCTGTCTGCCTTTTTCTCTTTAGTATCTGTAATGTTTACTTTGTAATATCCGTTCTCTCTCTTATCAGTACTGTCTTTTTTTTCTTTATCCTTGTACTGTTTCCTCTAGATACTGTACTGCCTTATTCTCACTTTCTCTTGTTCGTTTGTCTTCCTATTTCTGTCTCTCTACCTTCTTGTCTCTGTGTCTGTCTGTCTCCCTCTTTCTGTCTCTACATTTTGTCGGTCTTTGTTTCTCTTTCTTATATGTCTGTTTCTTTGTATATTTCTCTCTCTTATCTGTCTGACTCTTTTATCTTTCTCTTGTTTGTTTGTTTCTCTTTTCTCTGATCTGTCTGTCTTTCACACTTTCTTTTGTTTGCTTGTATGTCTCTGTCTGTCTCCAGCTTTGTGTCTATCTTTGTTTTCATAAATGTCTCTCTCTGTGCCCCTCTCCCTCTGTGTTGTCTGTCTGTGTTATTGGTATGCATTATTTATATTTTCTGTTCCTCTGTCTGTCTCTTCCTAAAGCAGTAAACATTTCATCTTTTTGTGTTGCTGGTCGTCTTTGTCTTCTCTATCTCTCTCTCTATCTCTGTTCTACTCTCTCTCTCTCCTCTCTCGCTCTCTTCTTACTCTCTCTCTCTCTCTCTCTCTCTCTCTCGCTTTCTCTCTTCTTATCGGTCAGTCCTGTCCTGTCTGTCTGTCTCTCTCTCACATTCCACTCCCACCCCTCTCTCTTTCTGTATGTCCTATGTCTCTCTCTTGTCTGTTCCTCGTGGCTAATAGTGAACAACCTTCTCTCTTTTGCCGTTGTGTAAGTGTCTGTCTAAGTCTGTCTGTCTCCATCTGTTCTCTTTTGTGTTTCTTCATTCGGTTAAAAGTGTATCGTGGGATGGGACATTAATAGATATAAAGATTTTGGGATGATCCTGGAGGTAATGCAATACCAGGAATGTCCAGAGTTTTTAATCGATAAAGATAAAGTAACCAGTACTGAAGGTACCAGTATGACCATCTATTCATTATCCAAACTCTTCTTGATTTGTTCTTAATTAAATGCATTCATGTCATATTATAATGTGTACATGTATGAATACCTACAAACTGAATTACGTATGTGTGTGCGCGCCGCGTGCGCGCGTATGTGAATGAAGTGGGGGCAAGTGGGTTAGGGGTGTAAAAACAGGCATAATTTTCTCTTCCAGGCAAGTAGACAAGCCGTTTGTTATGCCGGAAAGTCCAGGGAGGAAGCCAAAAGCACGTGGCCGGCCAATTTAATCCGACACGCTGGTTGGTCGGCCAGCCTGTTTACCAACGCCGCGTAGAGTGGAAAGGTCTATTGTGGAATAGGTGCAAAATGTGTCAGTGCCTAAGTGATCTCTCCTCTCTCTCCTTCTCTCTCTCTCTCGCTCTCTCTCTCTCTCGTATTCTCTTCTCTCTCTCTCTCCCTCTCTCTCTGTCCTCTCTCTCAAGCTAACCGCGAGTATAAAAATTATGCAACTGCTATAATCCCATATTTCAGCCTATCTATGTTTCATAATATCAACTGCTTTGCTACCTTTGTATTCAGCTCTGTATGCGTAATAGTATGCCTTGCCATGTTTGTCTTTTGTGTTAAGTATATATAGTATCAAGGACAGATTGGAAGGATAGGCTTTGCCTAAAATCTATATCCGTGGAAAATAAAGTTTAAGTTTCCAAGTTTTCAAAGTTCTATCTCTCCTCTCTCTCTTTCTCTCTCTCTTACTACCTCTCTCTGTTTCTCTCTCTCTCTCACTCTCTCTCTCTCTACTCTCTCTCTATCTCTCTCTCTCTGCGTCGCCCGTTCGCGCTGCGTTGATGTGAGTGTATGAATAAACACAGATGGTCCATAAGGCTGGTGGACGTCAAGTGAAGAAATGCAAAACCCAATGTCCACTCTAATACTTGTTCGAGATGCGTCAGATGTGTTTGACCAAACCATGGGAAAGTTAACATTGATGTTGGTTCAAACCGTGTGACCTTTAGATATACATAAGGATTCCCCCTCCCTCCCCCCATAGTAGAAATTCAAGCACTGGAATGTCTGTAGTAAAAGCGAACATAACAAAAATGTCCTTTAATCCCCTTCAGAAATTATACATCCAGGTCCAACCGAAGACGGACATGTTGGGCCAAACATTTGGTTAGTTCCCCCCGCAGCACGGCATTCTGCTAGCTGAAGCCATCTGCGCTGAAAAACTATGCCAGGACTAATTCCGCCCACTGTAAACAAGACAAACACTTGTACCAGACCCGCCCCATACAAATCGGCTCATTGCCCTCCTTAGATCCACTCTTCTACCTGCAGGATCGTCATTGCTCTCCCTAGATCCACTCTTCGACCTGCAGGATCCTCATTGCCCTCCCTAGATCCACTCCTCTACCTGCAAGATCCTCATTGCTCTCCCTAGATCCACTCTTCTACCTGCAGGATCCTCAGTGCTCTCCCTAGATCCACTCTTCTACCTGCAGGATCCTCATTGCCCTCCCTAGATCCACTCATGTACCTGCAGGATCCTCAGTGCAATCCCTACATCCACTTCTTCTACCTGCATGATCCTCATTGCCCTCAATTAGATCCACTCCTCTACCTGCAGAATCCTAATTGCTCTCCCTAGATCCACTCCCCTACCTGCAAGATCCTCAGTGCTCTCACTAGATCCACTCCTCTACCTGCAGGATCCTCAGTGCTCTCCCTAGACAAAAGCATACTGTACAGTCTTTAGCCCTAGATCCACTCCTCTACCTGCAGGATCATCAGTGCTCTCCCTAGATCCACTCTTCTACCTGCAGGATCATCAGTGCTCTCCTTAGATCCACTCCTCTACCTGCAGTATCGTCATTGCTCTCCCTAGATCCACTCCGCTACCTGCAGGATCCTCATTGCTCTCCCTAGACAAAGATACTGTACAGTCTTTGCCCTAAATCCACTCCTCTACCTGCATGATCCTCATTGCTCTCCCTAGATCCACTCCTCTACCTGCAGGATCATCAGTGCTCTCCCTAGATCCACTCCCCTACCTGCAGGATCATCAGTGCTCTCCCTAGATCCACTCCCCTACCTGCAGAATCATAAGTGCTCTCCCTAGATCCACTCCCCTACCTGCAGGATCATCAGTGCTCTCCCTAGATCCACTCCCCTACCTGCAGGATCATCAGTGCTCTCCCTAGATCCACTCCTCTACCTGCATGATCCTCATTGCTCTCCCTAGATCCACTCCTCTACCTGCAGGATCCTCATTGCAATCCCTAGATCCACTCCTCTACCTGCAGGATCCTCATTGCAATCCCTACATCCACTTCCTCTACCTGCATGATCCTCATTGCTCTCAATAGATCCACTCCTCTACCTGCAGAATCCTCATTTCTCTCCCTAGATCCACTCCTCTACCTGCAGGATCCTCATTGCCCTCCTTAGATCCACTCCTCTACCTGCAGGATCGTCATTGCTCTCCCTAGATCCACTCCTTTACCTGCAGAATCCTCATTGCTCTCCCTAGATCCACTCCTCTACCTGCAGAAGCCTCATTTCTCTCCCTAGATCCACTCCTCTACCTGCAGGATCCTCAGTGCTCTCCCTAGATCCACTCTTCTACCTGCAGGATCATCAGTGCCCTCCCTAGATCCACTCATGTACCTGCAGGATCATCAGTGCTCTCCCTAGATCCACTCTTCTACCTGCAGGATCATCAGTGCCCTCCCTAGATCCACTCATGTACCTGCAGGATCATCAGTGCTCTCCCTAGATCCACTCCCCTACCTGCAGGATCATCAGTGCTCTCACTAGATCCACTCCTCTACCTGCAGGATCGTCATTGCTCTCCCTAGATCCACTCCGCTGTACCTGCAGGATCCTCAGTGCTCTCCCTAGATCATCTGATCTACCTGCAGTGGATCCTCAGTGCCCTCCCTAGATCCACTCATGTACCTGCAGGATCCTCAGTGCTCTCCCTATATCCACTCCTCTACCTGCAGGATCCTCAGTGCTGTCACTAACATCCACTCCTCTAACCTTGCAGGATCATCAGTGCTCTCCCTAGAGCCACTCCCCTACCTGCAGGATCATCACTGCTCTCGCTAGATCCACTCCCCTACCTGCAGGATCGTCAGTGCTCTCCCTAGATCTCACTCCCTCTACCTGCAGGATGCATCACAGTGCTCTCCCTAGATCCACTCCCCTACCTGCAGGATCATCAGTGCTCTCCCTAGATCCACTCCCCTACCTGCAGGATCATCATTGCTCTCCCTAGATCCACTCCTCTACCCGAAGCATCCTCATTGCCCTCCGGAAAAATGTGAGCATGGGGGGTCACTGCTACTCTCTGTTAATCTGTCCCTTCTTCATCTCATCTACAGTCTGTTCATCCTTCCTTTCTCCATCCTATCTACAGTCTGTTGATCTGTCCTTTCTCCATCCTATCTACAGTCTGTTGATCTGTCCTTTCTCCATCCTATCTACTGTCTGTTCATCCTTCCTTTCTCCATCCTATCTACAGTCTGTTAATCTGTCCTTTCTCCATCCTATCTACTGTCTGTTAATCTGTCCTTTCTCCATCCTATCTACAGTCTGTAATCTTGTCCTTTCTCCA
>JAGGCT020004159.1:34626-42126 GCA_017654935.2 Phymorhynchus buccinoides
CTCTCTCTCCTCTCTCTCTCTCTCTCTCTCTCCGCTCCTCTCCTCTCCCTCCCCATGTTTAAATTTGTGTTATATAATTTCTTGCTCACAAAAAAAAGTATTGTAAGAAAAGTGGCTGTTTTTTTTGAAAGTTAGGCAAGATTTACGTAGTGTTTTGTAATGTTAAGTTAATAATGTAATGTCAATTTGTTGTTGTTGTCACACTCACTCCATTGTATGGGCATGGCCTAACAATTAAAAATTTCCTGACTCCTGACTCCTGACTCTCTCTCTCATACTCTCTCTCTCTCTCTCTCTCTCTCTCTCTCTCTCTCCTCTCATCTCTCTCTCTCTCTCTTCCTATCCCTCTCTCCCTCTCTTATATGTCAAAATAAGACCTTGTTCCAAAGAGAAAAGTATATTAGTGTATTATAATTATGTAGAATCTTTTAGAAATATTCTGGCACAGTTTAGAATGGGCGGTGTCCCAAATAAACGTACATAGACATCGTTTCTTACTAACGCCAGAAAATGCTGCTTGTCCTGTGTGCAAAAATGTACAGGGAAATGAAGTTCATTTCTTGTTCTGGTGTCCTTTATATAACCAGGAAAATGTAGATGAAAAATAGTTTAGAACATTTTCATGTGATGATAAAGATAAAATAGTGTCGTTAGGTACATTTCTGCTTGGTGCCTTTACGATAAGATAGAACTTCATACTATGAAGAAGGAAAGCGCATCAGTCTACCTGATCCAGGCACACCTTTCTACATTCCTCCTCACTGGGTTGTCTGTTGGTGTTTAATGCTAAAGTAATATCATGGCTTCTTATGACAATTGTTCCTTGTTGTAAATGCGGTAGCACATTCTATTCTTTATTTAGTGTGGATGTTGTCAATTATTTGTGGGTTTTTTGTGTGGTTTTTTTATTGAACATTTTTTTCACGCAATTTGCATAAACATAATACACAAACATAACTGAAAAATGAAACATAAGTGTTAATCGCTCACCTAATGTTTTCTTTTCTTATATTATCATAATACTTTTGTTGAACATATATTGAAAAATAAACAAAATAAGAAAAAGCATACATAAGCATACAACACAACTACACAAGTTTACATACACATACAGAGAGAGAGAGAGAGAGAGAGAGAGAGAGAGAGAGAGAGAGAGAGAGAGAGAGAGAGAGAGAGGGAGAGAGAGAGAGAGAGAGAGAGAGAGAGAGAGAGAGCATTCACACACATCTTATTTCAATATATGTTAACATTGTGGAGTGGAAAAAGACAAGGTTCAAGCTTAATTTAAAAGTACACGTGGACTATCTTTAACAAAATTTACTGGCCTATTTCAATTTATTGAATCAGGAGAAGAAACAGAAGAGACGACATATCCAGTTTCACACACATCTTATTTCAAAAGCAAATCATATTTTCTCAGTATTTTACAGTCGTCATAGAAGTTGGCAGGGAGCTTTCTGTCCATAAACAAAAAACAGAAGAAATAGCAACTGGGGGCGACAATTAACCAAAGGTTTGTATGGGAACCAGTTTTGTCTAAAACATACATATTTTCCATTAACAAATGATCTATATTCCTCAATACAGTATCTATTTTTTAGCATTGCACAGAAGGTTTGAAACACTGGGTTTATATTTTGCAATTTACATTTATATATGAAACATTTCGCATACAAAATGATCCAGTCAAGACCTGCATGAGTGCATATGTTTTCTTTTGTACCAAACAAAACAAGCTCTTTATTAAATTGGAAATCTTGACAATGTTGGCAATTCACATTTAAAAATTGCTGTAAGTTAACCCTAAACTGTTGAACAATATTGCAATCATATAACATATGGGGTATTGTCTGTTCGGTATTTTTACAAAAGTTACAGAGACACGAGTCTGTTATTTTGCTGATGTAGAGATATTTTTCGGTTGGGAGAAGTCGGTGTAGAAGTCTGATTTGAAACCATCGAAATTGTATGTCATCAGTAATTTTGTAGGGATGGGAGAATATTTTAGTCCAATTTAAGTTTTCGTATAAGTTGTTCCATTTTGAGATTGCAGTAGGGGTAGCGTTTTCATTTAGTTTAGCTTGAACAAATTTATTTCCCTTTTTAATACAAAACCAAATTTTATTGTCAAACAGCTTATACCTCGGCGTTAAATTTACATTAAGCTTTTGACAGTAGTGTTTTACAGCATTCAATATACCTTCATACGTTAGAAAGTCAATTCTAACGTCTGGGTATCTTAACAAGAAGTTGCGGTAGTTTAAAAAGTGACCAGTCTTGTCAACTAGTTGTTTAACTTGATATATTCCATTATTGTACCATTCTCTTATATAAACTACAGCATTAGCTCTTAATATGTTTGGATTATAGTGAATATATTCTGCCATAAATTCGTGTATATCAGTTGCTTGATATTTCAAAAATAGATTTTTATAATGCTTCAGGACATCTCTCCAAAAGGGATTGTCAATATTTAGCATAAGATAGTTTGCATATTCTGCACCAAGGTTTTCAATTTTCTGTAAATCTGGATACAGGTTAATTGTAAATTCTCTCAAATGTGATTCAGTTAATAGTCTTCTTAACCAACTTAATTTCATAGAAGATAAAAATGTTCGAATATTTATCATTCTCATTCCTCCCTCTTTATATTGTTTAGTTACTATCAGCTTTTTTATTTTACTTTGTTTCTTGTTCCATAAGAATGCAAAAAACTCTTTATCCAATTCATAAAGAAACTTTTCGGAAGGATCTGGAAGATTTATTAACAAATGTATGATTTTCGAAAGAACAAGAGTTTTCAACACAGTAATCCTTCCGAAAGGTGATAATTGTCGCTTATTCCAATAATTAATTATTATTCTCATTTCTAGGAGCTTATTTTCAAAGTTTATGTTCACAATATTATCAATATCTGTTGAAAATTGTATTCCCAAAATACTAAACTCGCCTGGTTCCCACACGAAGTTTTGGTCTCTCATGTATCTAATATTACATTTTTTTCTACTTCCTATCCAAACTACCTTAGTTTTTTCAAAATTAATCTTTAGGCCAGAAATTTCTGCAAATTCATTTAAAATAAATATTGCTTCCAGAAAGGATCTTTCACTACCATCTAAACACAGTGCAGTGTCATCAGCAAATTGTGATAGTAAATGTTCTTTACCTTTTATTTTAATACCTTTTATGTTGACAATTTTTTCGAATCATTAATGAAAGAATTTCAGCACATAGCAAATACAAATACGGTGAAAATGGATCCCCTTGTCTCACTCCTCTTTTTATGGAAAACCAAGGAGTGTATTGTCCATTTACAGAAACAGATGTTGTAATGTTACAATAAAACGTTTGGACCCATCAGATTAAATCAGGCCCAAAATTAAAAATTCGTAGACATTGTTGCAGAAAAGACCATGACACACTATCAAAGGCCTTCTCAAAGTCTACTAGCAAAAACATTCCAGGTATGTTATTTTTCTCAGTATATAATAATGTATCATACAGTAATCTAATATTATCACCAATATATCGACACTTTAAAAAACCTTTCTGATTTTCATGAATGATATCTGGCAGAACGCATTTCACTCTGCTTGCAATGCACGCAGAAGCAATTTTGTACGGAGTGTTCAAAAGAGAAATAGGACGCCAATTTCTTTACATATCGTTTAGGTTTGCCTTCTTTCGGTATGCATGTGATGATTCCCTGTCTCTGTGAGACAGACAATTCACCTGCATGGAAGCCCTCGTTAACGGAACGCACAAGAAAAGCACCCAGATCCACAAAGAAAAATTTGAAAAATTCTGCCGTAAACCCATCAGGGCCCGGGCTTTTTCCATTTTTCATATGCTTTAATGCTGTTGCTGCTTCAGTGTATGTAATTTCTCCCTCAAGGCTTCTACTGTCATCATCAGATAGAACTGGAGCTTCAGGAAATGTACCCGAAATGTTTATATCTGTTACATCTCTGTAGCTGTATAATTGCTCGTAGTAATATTTAATTTCATTTAATATTTCTTTTTGATCTGTAATAATATTACCATCGCTCTTTTCTAAGAAAGGAATTGATTTATCAATAAAGTTTCTATTTTCCAAATTACAAAAATATTTATTAACTTTTTCACCTTCATTTAACCATCTAACTTTGGACCGTATGGCCATGCCCTGGATTCGCAATTCCCTTATTTCCTTAAGTTCGGTCTTTAACTGCTCTAAAGTATGAATTTCATTTTCATGTATGTTATCCTCAAGATGTTTGATTTTTTGTTCTAGATCACATTCTTTTTTAATATTCTGTTTCTTTTTAAATGTCGCATAAGTTATAGTTTTTCCTCTAATCTTCAACAAAAGAGTCTAAAAAAAAAAAGTCTATCCTCAATCTGAAAAACCAGATCATCATTGGAAACATTGTCAATATTTTCAAAGTTATACACTGGTATAACATATTGTTTCTTTGCTTCGTTAATTACACTTGTTTTATTTCCTGAACATACTGTTTGTCTTTTAGTAAACTATTATTAAATTTCCAATACGGTCTATCGCGTTTAAATTCATCTTTCTTTAGAACTAAAGTAACAACCGAGTGGTCAGATTGAGTAGCCTGGTTCAACTAAAACATCTCTAACTTCGTGTAACAAATTTTCAGTGATAAGAAAATAATCTAATCTAGCTTGCTTAATTGAATTGAATTTACGCCATGTATAAATGCGCCTGTCTGGGTACATTTCTCTTTGCACGTCAAAAAGGGCATGTTCTGCCATTAAGTTAGTAATCTTTCTTCGGGTCCTAGGGCGATTTTCCAGTACTGGAATAGTTCCGTGTATCTAACTGTCTGTTTAAAACACAATTCCAGTCCCCAACTATCACAATATTATCGTTATCAAACTTTCTACAAGTTCACAAATTGTATCAAAAAAATTCTGGCTGCTATCACCTCGGCTAGGTCCATACAAGTTAATCAAAATAAATTTCTTCTTAAGAATTTCTATGTTCATCAAAATGTAACATCCTTCTGGGTCTTTCACAACGTCAACAAACTTTGTATTCAAAGTTATTATTAAACAATATTGCTACGCCATTCTTGTTACTTTCAGAACCACTTAGCCAAAGGTTATACCCCCAACCAGATCTAATGAAGTTTTCACATTTTGCAAGTAAGTGTGTCTCTTGTAAACAAATAATTTGAGCATCTTTTTTACGCAAAAATTCTAAAATGTCTTTTCTTTTTTCAAGGTTATTTAACCCATTACAATTATAAGAACATATTTAAAAAAAGTTAGCCGCACTAGTCATTTAAAGTTCTGAAATATAAAATCAAGCTGATATTTAATAAAGTTACGAGGAGACTTTCTTTCACAAAGTATGGGGATGAATTAAACCAATGCAATGTCAATATCATATAAACAAAATGTGTCAACGAAGTTAAATAATATGTGAAGAAGATCATAAGCATCTTAGACATGGACTGTCTATATAGTGTATTAATATTGTTTAACTCCACTTCAAACACTTGCTCTATACTGAAATAACCTTGTCCACAAAACCCACAATTGAGCCATAAGCGAAAGTATGCACCATACACAAAAAAACAATAAACATACAACGCACAAAAAAGAACAAAAAATGAAATTTATATTCACAACAGCTGTCGAGCCGACGGCCAAAAAGTCAAATTTACAAAAAGCCCCAATTTCTGACAGAAATGTTGCAAAAGAACATAAAAACGACAAACCCTCGCAAAAGAAAAAATAAATGTGATCTGTACCAATAAGGTATGTAGTGCACATGTATTGTTACAAGCCTTTAATATTTCGTGTTTTGCAGAAAGACTTAAAAATAAGTGGATCAAACACATGTGTATATGCGTTCACGCGCGCGTTTCTGTGTACGCGCGTGCACGCGCATATATATCAATGAACGAATGCACTATAGCGCATGTGTGTGTGTGTTGTGTATATATATCTGTGTGTTTACGTGTGCGTGTGTTTTGGTGTGTGTGCTTGTGTTTGTTTTTTTTTTTTCGAGGTTTTGTGTGTGTGTGTGTTTGAGTGTGTGCATGTGTGTGCGCAAATGTGTGCGCATATGTGCGCGCATTCGTATGTATGCATATGTAAGTGCATGTATATGTATGTGTATGCATGCGCGCGTGTGTGTGTGTGAGCATGTGCATGTACCCAGGTGTACCCATAAAGTTAATCTGCACTCCAAAATACATCTGCACTCCAAACTACATTTTCACTCCAAAATAAATCCGCATTCCAAAATACATCTGCACTCCAAAATACATCTGCACTCCAAAAAACATCTGCACTCCAAAGTACAACTGCACTTCAAAATACATCTGCACTCCAAAATACATCTAAGCATTCTATGCATTCCACCATACAATCCGTACAATCCATGTCTACATCGTCGATATTACTGAAGGTGAAAGTGAGGCATTACGGGTAATGTTATAGTCACTCTGTAAGAAGAATAGAGGCACAGAACACAGAGAACACCCTTAAAGACCCTCGCACGTCACGTGTCACATTTCCCCTTATGCTAGGAAGATTTCTTAAGGTTTGTTACCAGCTATAAGAGGGAAAATACATGAAAACACGTGATTTTGACACATGGTCTGGTGGGTCTTTAACGACTACCGTGGTCAATCAATAATAACAAATCCCCTCCCCCCTCTCCTCGTCACATCAGATACCAGACCTGTCGAGTTGTTCGGCCCTCGTGTCCCAAGTTGTTTCGGCCCTCGTGTCTCAGTTCGTTCAGTTCAGTGCTAGGCCGCACAATCGTCCCCTCCACCTGCCATTATTCAGTCCATCACACATTGGTTTTCTGATCTGCTCAGAAAAAAAAAAAAGAGTCCGAATGCTCCCTCACCATTGCACACTACACAGAACATGAAAAAAAGTATTATTTATTTATCATTTATAATAATTATAATATCCCTTTATAATAATTAACATATGTGGCTTTATATGGTTTCTCATTAACGCATTCTCATTTCTCATTAACGCTCAATACTTGACTTACTCCTACATACAGATCAAAATATGACAGTGAGAGAAAAGGAGTGGAGAGAGAGAAGGGAGAGAGAGCTGGGGAGAGGGAGGGGGGGGGCGGGGGGGGGGGGAGAAAGGGGAGCATTGACACAAGGAGTTGAAAACAATTTTTAAAAAGAAAACAATGCATTTAAAGCAACTGGCTTTACAAAGGTTTTTTTTGTGATTTAACATGGAATGCAAGAAACCATTCAAAGGATCTGAAAATCACTTTGCAAAATGAACTAAACAAACAAAGAGAAAATGAGAAAATGAAACCAGTTTCCGTTAATATAACATTGTAAAACAATCAGGCGATAGGAATACTTTCTATGACGCTGATGGGGAAAGTGACAAGCAAGGGGGGACAGAGGGTGAGCCCTCGGAATCTGAGACTTCATCGTCATCAAGGGGATTGATAGACTCACGTCAATTATTTGTTGCATGTTCTTAATGTTCATT
>JAGGCT020004159.1:47126-54626 GCA_017654935.2 Phymorhynchus buccinoides
GACTGGATTAAATTTGAAAATATGCTCTCTACTTGCAATTGCGAAGATATTATGGTTGACAATATTGACACAAGTTATATGAATTTTGTTGATAATGTCTTGCGAGCAGCTGATCTTTCAATTCCTAGATGTAATTTTGATAAATCAAGTAAATATGCAGGTAATGTATGGTGGAATGCTTCTTGTGAAGAAGCAAGAGAACAAAAAATGGATGCCTACAAAGCATATCTAAAAGATAAAAAAGATCCTGAAAAAATTGCTGAAAAGAACAAAGTAAAAAATCATAGCAACAGAGTAAATGAAAAAGCTAAGGAAGACTACTGGTCAAGTTTTTGTGAAAACGAAGTTCAAGACCACAAAGATCTACAGAAAACATGGAAAAAATTAAAAGAAATGAAAAATGGAATCAACCTTCCTGAGTACCCAATAAAATTGAAAAATAATGAGTTTCCCTCAAATTTTGAAAAGGCTGAAGCATTTGTACATATTTTCGCAAAAAAATAGTAACAATGAAGGCCTCTTAGAAAACAAAAAAATATACAGAGAAAAAATGGACAATGATGAATATAATGGAAAAAGTCCTGATAACAATCACTATGCAAATGCTCCCATAAATTTTCAGGAAACAAAAGACGCAATTTCCACCCTTGGCTCAAAGAAAAAATCAGTAGGACCAGATGCTATTTCTAATGAAATGATAAAGCATTTACCAGTTAATTTCATAATCTGTTTAACCCTATTTTTTCAACCATCTTTGTGGAAACAATCAATTGTAACCCCTATCCCTAAAGAGGGTAAAGCAAAATCAGATACAAATAATTATAGACCAATTGCGCTTACGTCGAACGTGGGAAAACTTATGGAAAGAATTATTCTTAAAAGACTCGAACATTATTGTGAAAAAAATGGTATAATACCAATACACCAGGCTGGCTTCAGAAAAGGCAGATCAACGGTTGACCATCTAGTAAAAATTACCTCACAGATCAAACATGTTTTCCCGTAAGAAAAATGTGCTTGCCACTTTTTTTTGGGCCACTTTTTTCGATATTAGAAAGGCGTACGACCAAGTTTGGCATTCAAAACTTCTGAATAAATTGAAATCAATAGGCCTTTCAGGGTGTATGTACAATTACTTAAAAACCTTCTTAAGTGATAGAAGATGTGCCAGTGAATCACCGCAAGTTGTTGAAAGCACAGCAGGAGGAGTGGGACTTCATCCCACAGCAAGACATTCGCCGTCTGATCAAGTCCAATGCCGATAGTGTCCCAGGCACTTGTTGCTGTTCAAGGCAGCCACACCCTACTGATCTGACAGCCCTCACACCCAAGGATAGCAACTGACTGAATGAATGCACTCGCCATACATTCAGCTAGCACCATGTCAAATTTCAAAACGAAATTCGATTGTGTGATTTTCTGTTAAGTTTTGAAATTAAGATGAAACTTTGACTAGGCCTACAAGTTATGCGTATCTTTTTTTGGGACAGGATACATACCTCACTCCCAAGGAAAAATGGTGTGATGTTTTGAATGTTCTTAGATGCGCAAATGACCACGAACGTATCAAGGAATGGTTTTTGAATCTGCATGAGAATTGAATGCAAAATGAGGCTTTACGTCCTCTCTGCCTGGGATAATAATTTTGTTTTGTTAGAAATATTAGTCACACCCCGACAAGTATAAACAGCACAACTCAAAACGTGATTGCAAGCTGTAAGATTTAAAATATTTTTTGAAGTTGACATGATCTAGGCAATTGGATTATACATGAAAACTGATGAGCTTAAAACTGTTACTATTATGTAAAACATGTGTTTGTTTGGAATGTATTGTTGAATGAATTTTGGTGTTTTTACGTCCTCTCGACCTGGGAAGGCACATATGGGACATAGGGAATGTATTGTTGGAAGCCTGGCCACGCTACAACCCCCCGAACATCAACATTAAAATTTCAGGACTACATTTTTTGAAACCAAAATGTTATTTTATTAATAAAAGCCGATTGATGGCCCCTTAATAAAATGAAGAACACATTTACAAATATTTGTACACTATATGCAGAGATAATCTGATATTCTTTCACACATAGGGGAAAATATATTTTATCCGGGAATTTTTAAATTATAACTAAGGGAAGCAACTCAGCTCCCCTGAAATGTTCCTATCAACATGCACGCGACGCAGTGCCGTGTTGTGTTTTTAATGGAACGAGAAGTTATTTCTTTGAGTAAAACCTACTATATCAAATGTTAAAAGATGCTTGTTGTATGTTTGAAATTAAGATGTCATAATTATACAAGAGGCAAAGCCTTCAAGGCTCACTCGAACAGGAACATGTGGGACAACAACAAACAAAGATTGAGGGGGTGTCTAAAGTACAAGATTGCCAATAACATTTTAAAGTACAAATGAAGCTATCGTTAATGGATACAACTAAAAAAAAAAAATAAAAAAAAGTGCCCGTGCCGAGAATCGGACCCGGAACCATTGGCATGACAGACAGACACTCTACCAATGAGCTATCGAGGCTTTCAGTGTTGATGAGTTTCTTAACTCATGTTGCCTGTTGAATACTCTCTAACCCACTAATCTAAAATGTTATCTGTTTACAGTGTTGTTTTAAGTATTTAATTATTCAAATCATTATTGTTTGAAAGCTTGCATAGACATCTATATGTGTGCAAAGTTTGAACAATGTATGCCTTCTATTTCCCGAGAAAATGCCAACGTTAAAGTTTGGAGATTAGACCACGGACGCAACACGCACACACACACAAACACCAATATCCGAACTCCTAGTAGTTGAAGACATCCAACCCGTACTTGCTCAGCACATACATTTGTGCTTCACTACTAGAACACATAATCCTGAAATGCGACGAATAAAATTCGATACTTTTATTTTGTAAAGGCTATGCTCAGGGATTTGATTTGATTGATTTAATTTAAAAGTCTGTTCACAACAATGGTGATATTAGACTTAAATAATTACATTAATTAAACAAAAACAAAACAGACATAAACAAATATTGAATTAAAATTAGGGGAAAAGAGTATGTGTGTGTGTGTGTGTATGTGTATGTGTGTGTGTGTGTGTGTGTGTGTGTGTGTTGTGTGTGTGTGTGTGTGTGTGTGTGCGTGTGTGTGTGTGTGTGTGTGTGCGTGCGTGTTGCGTGCGTGTGCGTGTGTGTGTGCGTGTGTGTGCGTGCGTGCGTGTGTGAGTGTGTGTGAGTGAGAGAGAGAGAGAGAGAGAGAGAGAGAGAGAGAGAGAGAGAGAGAGAGAGAGAGAGAGAGAGAGAGAGAGAGAGAGAGAGAGAGAGAGTATGACGGTGATGGGTAGAAGGAAAACAACAACAGCAAAACACAACAAAATGCTCAGGGAGTGCATGCACAGATTGATTACTTATTTGTACATTTATTTCTTATTTTGTTTATAATAACAACACGAAGTACAATCCATAAAAAGGTGTATGGTGTTATGACAATTATAAAGTAGTCATCATTCTGTTTTTGCTGCTGTTGAATGGTTTGATATTTCAAACAAATACTGATGACGATTATGTTTACAATTCTGTGAGACATAGCCCTGAAGTGCGTTGTTAACAATAACGAAATAGTACCGAGACAAATGTTGATGATGATGTTCATGATGTCCTATCGGAGGTCACTTAGCCTTCATCGGAGTAACCAAAATGATGATAGGCTAACCCTTTCACCGCCAATGTCGCATTTTAGCATTACAATTGCTTAACACCCATGTCATTAAAAGGCATCAAATCAGGGCCTGTTATCCAAAAACCCTATTTTCTTAATTTTGGGAGATAAGGATGTGCCTAATGTTATATAATTATGTCACAGACGAATTCGCAATATTGCAGAACTATGTTTTCTCTGCCCAGTATGGCAGTTGAGTTTAATGGTATTTTTGGGCTGAAAAATGGCTGGCGGCGAAAGGGTTAAAACATGTGGTTGATGAGGATGTTCGGGATAAATAAGTTGTTAAAAGTTGATATAACAATTTTACTATAGTGAAACAAGCAAACGGTAACCACATGGTGCCAAATTCTTTCAATATTTTCTTATCATTTGTGTCCCACAAAACCTCTGGTATTCTTACGACAATAGAACTTTTGTTCTTGTTCTTGTTCATACACACAACCGAACAACTATCATACTATAGGCCTCTGTAACTAGGGTTATTAACGCCCTTGACAGTGAGAGTGAATCCCTTGTTGGTCAGTACTGAAAAGGGCATTCACTCTTGCGAAAGGCAGCCATTTAGTGGCATCAAATAGGGTTATTGGCGAGAGTTATTCCCCTGTTTGGTCAGTACTGAACCATCTTCCCCCACCCACCAAGGGCATTCACTCATGCAAAAGGTGTTCGTTGCAGACCCCAATAGACTCACTTCGTGTGTTTGTTAACACGAGTGAGCCAAAAAGTGTTAATATGTTTTCGTTGTTGTATTGTTCCAGAGTCACTGCCTAAGAGACCCCCGGCCAACCGCGTGTGGAGTGACGGTCGGTCAAACCAAAACTGTGATAATAAAAGTTACTTTTAAAAAAAAAAGATGATGTGTTTTGGTGTGTGTGTGTGTGTGTGTGTTGTGGTCGGTGCGAGAAGACCGAGTGGTATAATTATGGAAAGCCAAATACTTCAAGCTCATTTAAAAATGCGGCCGGAATTTCACCCGCAAAAGTAAAAATGCGTGCGGGTTTCTTAAAAACACGCGCGCGTTTTCACATTTTCCTGGCCAATTTTGCTTGATTCCTTTAAAAAGTTGAATCCGAAAGTAAACGGAGTAAGTGTTCTTGCTTACCTCAAACACTTTCTCCTTCTAAGCGTGACTGACTTTCCCGCCGATTCTCGCCAGCGGCAAAATGTCTAAGCAGGTTTCCACAATGTGTTAGCTTGCTCCTAACACCTGTTACTGTTTGTGTGTGTTAGAAAAGCATCTTCTTCCCTTGTAGCCATGATTATTGTCATGATGGCGCGCGAAACAGGCCGCCAGCGAAGAGCGATAACCCTGAGGGGGTCAATTAACCCCTTGAATGCCACCAACGTTTCACGTACTGACCTGATAACATCACTGATGAGTTATCAGATGAAGAGGAATAACCTTGATATACTGGCTTTTGCTCTAACACAGTCAAGAGAGTAATATCCCCAGACCATTTTGCCAGATTGGCTCTATGAATCGTCTTTTTCATGGCATGATTTGCCCAATGATTTTTTTCTTTAATTTTCTCTGGCAGTCAAGGTTACAAGTTACAAGTTAAGTTTATTTTCCAAAAACCCTAGGGGCACAAGAAAACAATCACAAGGGGTTAATAAAGGCAGCGATTTAATGCTAAAAAAAAAGAGATGATTTTGACAAAAAAACAGATGCTTGTGGCAAAAGAAAAGACCATCTAACCCAATCCCTAACCCTAACCCTAACCCTATCCCTAACCACGGAAAGAACCAAGAAATAGAGCAGGAGGGTGTAAATCTACATATTTGCTGAGAAATCGATGTACAAAGCCATGCACTTATACTATTTTTTTGCTGGAACCATTCCTTTTTTTGGTTGATAAATTTTAAGTCATTAATAAACACTTTCGTTTCAGTAACTTTTCTGATCTAAGTTTTTATGTTCAAAGAAAAAGTGCGACCTCAGTTTAGAAACTGCGCGCGGACCTTTAAGCGGCGCGGCGTTAACGGATCTGCGCGCTCATCAATGTTTTCGACCAATCACCATCAAGATGGGCGAGCAGTTTTGATAAAATGCGCGCGCATTTTTAATAAAATACGGGCGCAGTTTCAGAAGCGGGTTTGAGGTATTTGGCTTTCCATAGTGGGATTTCTACTGATCTCCGTGGCTCAGGCCGCGTTCACTTACTTATGAGGTGATCTATTATTATTAAATGGGAGCCCAGAGCTCGATCAGAAGTATAATATATAGAAGGGACGGTGGGGGGGGGGGGGGGAGGCAGTTAAGAATTCCTCCCTCCACGGGACGGGGGGGGGGGGGGGGGGGGGGTGGGAAGAAGGGGGGGGGGGGTGAAAGGGGGGGGGGGGGGGGGGGGGGGGGGGGGGGGGGGGGGGGGGGGGGGGGGGGGGGGGGGGGGGAAGGGGGGGGGGGGGGGGGGGGAGGTCGGCATCCGCTGATCCTATCCGACTTCATCTTCCATTCATAAGACATTCTGCACAGACAGTAATTATAAAACTATCAGTTGTTATTAGAATTTGAAGTCTGACGAAACTTCCTGGTGTGGGGTGGGCTTCAAAGCGAGGAATCAGAAACACGTGGAAAACTGGATCTGAAATTGAAAACAAAATAATCATTAAAGGGGCACCCTGACGGATGAGTTTTAGTAAGAAACACCTCGAGATCACCAGGAAAACACCCTTTACAGAGATTGCAACACTCACTTTGCTCTGGTTTCTTAGAAATCAAACCGTCAAATCGGCGACTACTCCATGGCGGAGGTGCTGGAAGTCAAATTCTTTCACCCCAAGAGAAGGCGTTTACCGTCTCTTTTCCAATGGCCGCCAAATCATTTGCACAAAACTTTCGCAATTCAAGCTTTTCTATTTTTATTTTTTTAAATGTTGTACATTTTATCTAAAGGAGTTTCGCTCACAACAAAGGAAATAGCTCCCTTTTTTTCTTTTCTTTTTTACTGCACTACAAAAAAAAGAAAACGCTTCAACCACAATGAGTGTCCTCCACCCACCCCATCCAAAATGGCTACTCTCTCCGGCATCTCCGCCAAGGAGGAATCGCCGTTTTGACGGTTTAATTTCTAGGAAACCAGAGCAAAGTGAGTGTTCCGATCCTTGAAAAGGCTGTCTTTCTGGTGATCTCGACGTGTTTCTTGCAAACAAACTCATCCGTCAGGAAAACAACAGGGACAATTTAATGTTTGTGTTGTTGTTGTTGGCTTATCCTGGCTAAAAAACTCCAGGGATCATCTCAACAGCGGAAGCACTTGAACACAATGGTGCAAGCCCCATCAGGCTACAGATGAGAACATTACGTGTATGGTCGTTTTTGATTACCCTGCCACGTGGGCAGCCACACTCCGTCTTCGGGAGATCTTGGAGACTGACGATGCTATGCTAGGAGCTTGTCGTTGATAAAGACAGTCCCCGCATATCTACGCAGAGCATAAGAACATTTTGATGTAGCCTTGGTGTTCTAGCCTACGTTAATGAGGCTTTATACCGAAAATTATCTGCCCCTGTCTCGTGACCTAAGATGCGAACGCCGCCTGCTTAAGACTATCGCCCCTTGCCTGTCGACAGGAACTAGTAGTATATAGCCACAGAAAACTATCTGCTCCTGACTCGTCACCAGGGGGTCATCGGCAGTTCGGGCCTAAAATTGTCGCCCTTTCGTATCGGCAAGGAGTAGTATTATAGCGCCTCATTGGTCTGACACAGCCTTAACGACTCACCAGATCAGGTGTTAAAATCACGGGTTTCACTCTTATATAGCTGGTAAGAAATCTT
>JAGGCT020004159.1:72126-84626 GCA_017654935.2 Phymorhynchus buccinoides
TTTATTAAAAAAAAAGAACAATTTTGTTCTCTCCACAATCTACTGTTTATTCAAAATTCAAAATGACACAACACTACCATCAACATGCAGGTTTAAGCACTATTGTTAGTCCCCAGGATTAGTCTCAATCTGTGGCCCCAACTCAAGCCTACGTGTGGTCCCTGGAAAAGACATACACAATTATGATCACAAATCATCTCTCATATAATTACACTTGAAGTAAATAGCAATGCATCTTCAACAAAGTCATTAACCCTTTCACCGCCAAAGTCGCATTTTAGCACCACAGTGGTTTAACACCTATGTCACTAAAAGGCATCAAATTGGGGTCTGTTATCCAAAGACCATATTGTCTTAGTTTTTGGGAAGTAAGGATATACCTTATTTTATATATGTCACAGAAGAATCCCCAATACTGCAGATGGATTTTGTTCTCTATCTAGGTAAATTTAATGGACATGTTTGGTTGAAATATGGCTGGCGGTGAAAGGGTTAATCACAGACGTACATGTAGCTGACTGCGAGCTCTAAACAGTGTCAAAAATCACAATTAGTTGCGTATAATCATGTTTGATCCATTCTTTTGTTAACCATCCCCTGTTCTACGAAGTACCAAACACTAAAACCAGTCACATGGGCATATGGCCTATTCATTAAAAAAACCAATTCAGTATTCAGCGCTCTCTCTCATTCCCTCCCCACCCTCTCTCTCTCTCTCTCTCTCTCTCTCTCTCTCTCTCTCTCTCTCTCTCTCTCTCTCTCTCTCTCTCTCTCTCTCTCTCTCTCTCTCCTCTCTCTCTCTCTCTCTCTCTCTCTCTCTCTCTCTCTCTCTCTCTCTCTCTCTCTCTCTCTCTCTCTCTCTCTCTCTCTTAAAATGTTTAAATGCATCGTGCCCTATACCCTAACACTTCATATTTATAGCATTATAATATAATATTCGACACAATACAACCCCTCATTGGCCTCCAGCTAAGCTTCCCATTTCCGATCCGACTTCTTGGCGCCTCTGGGAAGCCGGAAGTGAGCTATTGTCAGGACAACAAGAGTGGTGACCCTTGACGGAAGTGCTTAGTAGAAGAGGTAACAAGGCATCAGAATTAATTAACGTTCAGTACTAATTATAATACTATCACATCGTCTTCACCGACTACCGTCAATTGGCACGAACGGACTGAAAGCGCGAATACTTTCCGTATGCAAAATGCGCGAATGTCTGATAGCCAAAAAAGGCGCAAACCTCTTCCGTTTGCGTGTGTGTGTGTGTGTGTGTGTGTGTGTGTGTGTGTGTGTGTGTGTGTGTGTGTGTGTGTGTGTGTGTGTGTGTGTGTGTGTGTGTGTGCGCGTGTGCGTGCGTGCGTGTGCGTGTGCGTGCGTGCGTGTGCGTGCGTGTGTGTGTGCGCGCGTGTGTGTGCGTGCGTGCGTGCGTGTGTGTGTGTGTATGTGTGTGTGTGTGTGTGTGTGTGTGTGTGTGTGCGTGCGTGCGTGTGTGTGTGTGTGTGTGTGTGTGTGTGTGTGTGTGTGTGTGTGTGTGTGTGCGTGTGCGTGTGCGTGCGTGTGTGTGTGTGTGTGTGTGTGTGTTGTTGCTATGCCAATAAGCGTCGTTAATTTGTTTTTTAAGGGTTCGCTCGCTCGTGCATGTTCTCTTTTCTCTCTCTGTCTCTGTCTCTGTCTCTCTCTCTCTCTCTCTCTCTCTCTCTCTCTCTCTCTCTCTCTCTCTCTCTCTCTCTCTCTCTCTCTCTCTCTCTCTCTCTCTCTCTCTCTCTCTCTCTCTCTCTCTCTCTCTCTCTCTCTCTCTCTCTCTCTGACCCAGGAATGAAGAATGATAATGCCTTCTGGGTTTTAACCCAGGAATGAAGAATCAGGCTGACAATGAAGAATGATAGTACTTTCTGGTTTTTAGCAAGGAATATTATGTATATATGAAATGTTCGTTTATATACGTACACGAATATTTCAACGTGATTGCTCCATTCCGCGTCCTTGTTTCTTCTTTACCCTAAGCCCCCTCCCCACCCCTCACCATTTTACCCCCCCTCCCCCCCCCCCCCCCCCCCTACCCCACCCCACCCCCCACTCCCGCCACCACCCCACCCCCACAAACGTCCCCTGTCGACGCATTGGCATTGTCTGCATAAACAATCAATTTGAAGAACAATGGTGTTTTGTCAAATTAGCCAATCACTTAATTGCTGCAGGGAAGTGATGTGTCAACGCGTGTTGCTCTAGAAGTAGAAGCAAAGATATTCTAAAAGGGTAAGATGGATTACTTAAGAGCTCGGCGAAACGGGCTTATAGAGATATCGTTAGTGGGGACAGTACACTTTTCACAGTGGAGGCTATCCAAAAACTCAGAGTGGAACTTGAACGGAGAATTCAACAGGCCTATCGATGTGTAAAATGTGTACTGTTTCAAAGGGACATAACCAGTGTTTCTGTCCTCACTACTCATATAGGGAAAAGAGACCGGATGCTTATCTTCCCCTATGCAGTCTTTGGTGGAAGTCAGATACAAATGATGGAGAATCTTCCTTTCTACTTGACGCAACACACAATTGGACAAACAATATGGAGTCTGTCGGTTGTAAGCGACAGGTTCTTGCGCTCTGCGTCTTTATGATTTTGCAGCAAGGTAAGTCATATTATGTGTGCACTAAATGAACAAACTAAATGAACGGTACTAGCATTATTATAGTGAAATGAATAAGGGGAAGGAACTTCTCGTAATTAACTCCCTTTACCACAGTTGTTTACGGCACCTTAGTCACCCACTAGCAAAGAGAAAGTAGCATCCGCAACACAGAACCAAGTTCATCCTCAAACAAGAGGTAAATCCTTCAAGGCTCACTCGAACAGGAACATGTGGGACAACAACAAAGATTGAGGGGGGTGTCTAAAGTACAAGATTGTCAATAAAAATTTAAAGTACAAATGAAACTATCGTTAATGGATTCCACTTAAAAATTAAAAAAAGTGCCCGTGCCAAGAATCATACCCGGAACCATTGGCATGACAGACGGACACTCTACCAATGAGCTATCGAGGCTTTCAGTGTTGAAGAGTTTCTTAACTCATGTTGCCTGTTGAATACTCTCTAACCCACTAATCTAAAATGGTATCTGCTTATAGTGTTGTTTTAAGTATTTAATTATTCAAATCATTATTGTCTGAAAGCTTGCATAGACATCTATATGTGTGCAAAGTTGGAACAATGTCATGCCTTCTATTTCCCGAGAAAATGCCAACGTTGAAGTTTGGAGATTAGACCACGGACGCAACACACACACACACACACACACACACACACACACACACACACACACACACACATATTCTGCTGCTATTGTTACGCCAGTGGTGGTTGTTGTTGTTGTCGTTGTTGTTGTTGCTGCTGCTGTTGTTGTTGTTGTTGTTGTTGTTGTTGTTGTTGTTGTTGTTGTTGTTGTTGCTGCTGTTGTTGTTGTTGTCTTTGTTGTTGTTACTGTTGCTGCTGTTGTTACTTTTGCAGTTGTTACTGACAAATTGCCTTAAGGCCATGCGTTTGAATCTATTGACCTTCTGCTCTGCCAATTTCATTACCAACATCCGGTCATGATTCCAGAAACACAAGCGTTTCAATGGACCCAGAAGAGCTTGCCAAACGGAACCACTCTCTACCGCTGCGTCGGCGATGACGTCACGTTCAGCTGGAACTACGTCACGAACCCAAGCACAGAGAGAGTCCTGGTCACGTTCCTGTATTCCGAGAGCAGCGGGACGCTGGTCACGCTCTTCGGAAACCGCGCCATGACGTCATCCAAGAGAGTGACGTACGTGCCTGATGACGTAGGCATGACGTTACGGGCAGTGACGTCAGATGACGCTGGGGTGTACGGAGTCCACGTCACGCTGTACGGGAGTTCACGAGTGTTCAATCGGGTGGTCACCTTGGTTGTATTAGGTAAGATTGCTAAGAACCTGGGCCTGTATTCACGTTGAGATAGCATGAGACTTAGCATGATGCTAACTTAGAAGCGCTTCCAAAAGTCCTATTAAATCCTATAGGACATTGGAAGAGCTTCTAAGTTAGCATCATGCTAAGTTTCATGCTATCTCAACGTGAATACAGGCCCAGGATTATAAAAAAAAATCATTTCTGGTTTCTTTAACCATATAATAAAAGTACTTATGTCACTGCTACTTCTGATTCTGTTGTTGTTTATGCTGTTCGTTATACTTCTGTATTATTCATTATTGCTTTAGAACTATCATAGGGATGTATGCTGTTGGTACTGTTGTTGTTTATGCTGTTCGTTATGCTTCTGTATGATTCATTATTGCTTTAGAACTATCATAGGGATGTATGCTGTTGGTACTGTTGTTGTTTATGCTGTTCGTTATGCTTCTGTATTATTCATTATTGCTTTAGAACTATCATAGGGATGTATGCTGTTGGTACTGTTGTTGTTTATGCTGTTCGTTATGCTTCTGTATGATTCATTATTGCTTTAGAACTATCATAGGGATGTATGCTGTTGGTACTGTCGTTGTTTATGCTGTTCGTTATACTTCTGTATGATTCATTATTGCTTTAGAACTATCATAGGGATGTATGCTGTTGGTACTGTCGTTGTTTATGCTGTTCGTTATACTTCTGTATTTATTCATTATTGCTTTACAACTATCATAGGTGCCTGTTTTTTTGTGGGTTTTTTTTGTATTGTACACGGGCTTCCAGACGTGAGACCTTACGCACTTGAGTGGGCACCTGTTGTCCATTCTACAGTGCATATTTGTTTATATAGCCTTTTGTATGTATCTAACTTACTAGTATGTATTTGTTATGCTTTTTTACCGTTTTGTTTTTAACCTGGACTCGATAAATAGAGCGGAATGGCTTACGTTTCCAGCACTGTCTGGAATTATGTGCTATAGGGTACAGTGATGGAAGTGTCATGTCATGAATTGTACTATTGTTTTTAATGTTTTCAGCTTTTGTACGTTGTTAAGATTCATGGATTTGTGTTTTGCTATACGTGGTCGAACTTTACGCGGTGACAGTCCTGAGATAACCATAGCTGTTGACGGGACTATAACAGACTAACTAACTAACTATCATAGGGATGCATGCTGTCGTTGCCGTTGTTGCTGTTCAAACTATTGTTGCTTATGCTGCTTGTTACACTTTTGTATCATTTATTATTGCTTTAGAGCTACCGTAGAGATGCATGCTTTTTGTTGTTGTTGAGAAGTATGCTGTTATTGATGTTGTTGATGCTGCTGCTGTTTCTTGTTGTTTATACTGCTCGTTATACCTTTGTATTATTTTGTTATTTCTATTGTAGGGATGTTGATTCTTTTTCGCGTCTTATACTGCCTACATTGCGTTATCACCTTTTCTTCATTTTTCTCGTTATCCCCCCCCCCCCCCCCTCTCTCTCTCTCTCTCTCTCTCTCTCTCTCTCTCTCTCTCTCTCTCTCTCTCTCTCTCTCTCTCCCTCTCTCTCTCTCTCTCTCTTTCTTTCTTTCTCTCTCTCTCTCTCTCTCTCTCTCTCTCTCTCCCTCCCTCCCTCCCTCTCCCTCTCTCTCTTTCTCTATCTTCCTCTCCCTTTTCAAAAGTGTCTATATTTTTGTATAAGGCTTTTAAGGGGATACGCTCCTTTTACTTCCCACGATGACAAATGATCAAGACTGTTGTCATAGCATCTACACATACTTCTAAGGTCAAAACTGAAAATAAAACACAGGGTCACCGTGCTACTTTTCCTGTAATTCGTGGTCGAAATGTTCGGGTAAAATCAGGTCTACTGAAAACTGGACACCTTTCATACATTTAAGTTATTAAAAACTGTCAATCTTGCCTGATACTACAACCTATTTAGTATCAGAATCTATGTCAAATGGTAAGGAAATGTAATTTAGTCAATAGGAAATTTAGGAAAATTGTTGCCGTATTAACACATTATTCCCTACATTTTATTGTTCAAATGCCTGTAGAAAGAAACTCAAAGTTGAAATAATTCTAGTTTTTTGATAATGGATGAAATAATGTATATTCTCCATACTAAACACACAAAAACAGTATGTTACTGTGCTTGTTACTGAACACCATACACATTTTCAACCCCACCCCTATTTTTCCACGGGACTCACGTCAAGAGTTATATCCCTTACTATTTTGTTGTTGACAGTTTTATGAGATTTGTTCTTTTAGTAACGCGGTTCAGTCCTTCTAAGAAATGAATATGTTTACAATAATCCTTATATCCTAAAAATACAAACATTTTAGCGATATACTTTTCACAAATATAAATAAACTTGTATATTTTCAATAAATGTCTTGCACCACTGGGAGTCCGCCAGATTATGCTAGCACGATCAATCGCAGAGCGAGTAGGCCACTTCATTCACAATTTCGTCATTTCGTCCTTACGTCATCTTATCCATACGTCATTCATTCACTGAAACCCTTTAGTACAGGAGCTAGTAAGAAAGAGTTGTGTTTCTTACGACATAGTCAGCCACTAGGGGAAAATTAGCGCCACCTGTATCCCGCGTATCCCTTTAAATATCGAGAGATCGTACTGTCGTGTTACTTTGTATTTGGATGATTAATTTTGTGAACTTTGAATATTTATTGTCACACATCCTTCGTTCTCTCCCTCTCTGTCTTTCTCTCTCTCTCTCTCTCTCTCTCTCTCTCTCTCTCCTCTCTCCCTCTATCTCTCTCTCTTTCTCTCTCTTTTCAAAAGTTGTCTATATTTTTCGATAAGGCTTTTAAACCCCGTGGTATCGTACTGACGTGGGTATTGTTCTGTAACTTTGTATTTGGATGATTAATGTTGTGTACTTTGAATATTTATTGTCACACATCCTTCCAATTGAGTGCTGTATTCTTTTCTCTCTGTAAACAAATCTCTCTGTCTCTCTCTCTCTCTCTCTCTCTCTCTCTCTCTCTCTCTCTCTCTCTCTCTCTCTCTCTCTCTCTCACACACACACACACACACACACACACACACACACACACACACACACAGACTGTCTCTCTCTCTCATTCTCTCTCTCACTCTCCCTCTCTCTGATTCTCTCTCTCTCTCTCTCTCTCTCTCTCTCTCTCTCTCTCTCTCTCTCTCTCTCTCTCTCTGATTCTCTCTCTCTCTCTCTCTGATATTCTCTCTCTCTCTCTCTCTTGATTTTCAGAGCCACCCATGCTGGCAGGCAATCGGCTAGAAGTGAACATTGTGCATCCTGAAGACAAGCCTATGTATGCAGACAATGAAAACAACAACAACAACAGCAATAACGACGACAACGATGACTTTAACAACAACGACGACGACGATAACAGCAACAATGACACCCACAGCAAGGGGTGTGTCCGGGGTAGCATGCATACTCTACGCTGTGGTCAAGTGTTGTCCAGTGGTCATCCCCCTGTCACAGCTGTGTGGACGGTCAGTGGGCTTTTAATTAAGATGTTGTATATGTTTTGTCATTAGCTTAGACTGTTGCTAGTTAAATCATATACCTAGAGTAAGGCCGTGTACACACATAAGCGGATATTCCATGCGGAAACCCATGCGCAATCCATAAATACGTGAACCAAAGAAGGGAAAAGATTTGCGCACGTGTCCGAATTTCCCCTATATGCGTAAACTTTGATCCTTCTTTCTTCCACTTATTTAGGGTTTTCCATTCGGAACTTACGCGTCTAATGTGAACCCAGCCTTAGTCTCGCTATTTCTTGTTGAGTTTTGCTAAACGTTTGGCTGGATGAAGATTTTGGTGTGGAATGGTGTTACAATTCTATGTGTGTGTGTGTGTGTGTGTGTGTGTGTGTGTGTGTGTGTGTGTGTGTGTGTGTGTGTGTGTGTGTGTGTGTGTGTGTGTGTGTGTGTGTGTGTGTGTGTGTGTGTGTGTGTGTGTGTGTGTGTGTGTGTGTGTGTGTGTGTGTGTGTGTGTGTGTGTGTGTGTGTGTGTGTGTGTGTGTGTGTGTGTGTGGTGTGTGTGTGTGTGTGTGTGTGTGTGTGCGCGTGTGTGTGTGTGTGTGTGTGTGTGTGTGTGTGTGTGTGTGTGTGTGTGTGTGTGTGTGTGTGTGTGTGTGTATGTGTGTGTGTATGCATTTGTATTTGCGAGTCTGTCCCCATCCTCGCATGTGTGTATCTGGTTTCAACTATAACCTTTCAAATACATAACCCTACTTTCAGGACCCAGACCACCAGGAACACGTCAGCACCATGACAGAGAACGGATACTTCACCTTGCAACTTCCGGCCCACTACAAGGGAGGTAACTACACCTGCGGCCTCCTTATGGACCCCAAACTCTCTTCCAAATGCCTGCAGAATTACCCCCCTCTTATGACGTCAGCTTCCGTCTTCGTAGAAACGACAGAAACCAAGATGGCTGAACAGGCAAATCATCTGGAAGAGTTGGAGGAAGAGTTGGAAGAAGTGAAAGAACGAACATCTCAGCTGAACAGATCGCACGATGCTGTCTTCATGCGGGACATGGACAATAGAGTGCATAGGCTGGAGGATAATGCGGTGAACGTCTCACTGGAACTGGACAAAGAGAAAGCTTTCAGTCAAATTCTGAAAGAGTCGACCCTTAAGAATATGGAAAACCGAGTCCAACGTCTGGAAGATGAAGCAGTCAACTTCACAATGGAACTGGATCAAGAGAAAAGATTCAGTCAGAATCTCGACGAATCAACCCTCAAGGACATTGAGAACGGAATCCAAAGTCTAGAAGTCCAGACAGCCAGTATCTCATTGGAACTGGACAAAGAGAAAGCATTGAACCACCATCTGAAAGAAACGATGGAAAAGAACATTTCTGATCTCCAGCAGTCTATGCACAGCTCCGTAGAAACGTCTGAAGACGAAATGAAACAAACCTTGCAGAAGACTGAAGACATTCTGACTTCAAGAATGACTAATTTCACACTAACTTTGTCTGCTCATGAAGAGGAGTCTTCAAAACAACAAGAAGCCATCCAAGATTTGCAGAAGAAGTTAGAATCGCTGGGAGCTCGTTTCCAGGACTTAGCTGAAGAGAACGTGAAGCTGAAGTCCACTGTCCAGAACTTTCATGACCAACAGCAAGTTCTGATAGTGGATCTTCAAGACCAAGTTCATCAACATCAAGAGGAGATTCGACAGCAGAAAGAAATCAATGTGCAACAGAAAGAGGTCAACTCTCAACAGACAGAAATCAACACACAACAGAATGAATTTAATTTTCAACAGAAAGAGTTGGATTCAAAACAGACACAAATCAACTCAAAGCAGGAAGAGTTCAACTCACAACAGAAGGTGATCAACTCGAAACAGATTGAAATCTACACTGAGCAGGAAGAGATCAACTCAAAACAGAAAGAAATTAACTCAAATCAGTCAGATGTCAATTCACAACAGGAAGAAGTTGACTCAAAACAAGCAGAAATCAACTCAAATCAAACAGATTTCAACTCACAGCAGAATGACATCAATTCACTGCAGAATGAACTCAACTCTCAGCAAAAAGACTTCAAATCTCAGCAGAAAGCGATCAACTCAAAACAGGCTGAAATCAACGCTCAACAGAAAGAGTTCAATGCGCAACAGAGAGACTTCAACTCACAGCAGAAAGAGTTCAATTCTCAAGAAAGAGAAATCCACTCAGAACAGAAAGAAATCAACTCAAATCAGAAAGAGATCAACTCGCAACAAAATGATTTTAATTCACAGCAGAAAGACATCAACTCACAGCAGAATCAGTTCAACTCTCATCAGAAAGAGTTCAATTCACAACAGACCGAAATGAATTCACAACAGAGAGACACCAACTCACAACAGAAAGACTTCATCTCTCAGCAGAAAGAATTCAACTCCCAACAAAGAGCAATCAACACAATGCAGAACGAAATCAACTTAGAACAGAATGAGTTCAACTCACAACAGAAAGAAATCAACTTGGAACAAAAAGAGGTAAATGCACAGACTCTTCAAACCATCAGTGAGATACATGCGAACGTTTCAGTGCTGACCATTAAATTGAAACGCGAAGAAACAATGTCTGCTCAACTTCAGTCCAAGGTGGCCAAGCAACAAGAAGACATTGAGGAACAGAGATCAGTGAATGCCGAACAGTACGAACAAGTCACGAATTCCATCAAGAACAACACAAATGTTTGCGAAAACAATACCGAAAGACTGGAAAAACAGTTGGAAGAACTGTCTGTGGCATGGGCGGAGAAGGGGTTCGTTCTGCAGTCTGAAGTGAAAGAAATGGGGGATAACCTGACATCTGTGATCACCACCACTAGCGCAGAGTTGCAGTCCTTTGAAGCAGCAGTCAGTTACAACTTGTCCTTTGTCCAGGCATCTCTGCAGTCTGAAATGAAAGAAATGGGGGATAACCTGACATCTGTGATCACCACCACTAGCGCAGAGTTGCAGTCCTTTGAAGCAGCAGTCAGTTACAACTTGTCCTTTGTCCAGGCAGCTCTGCAGTCTGAAATGAAAGAAATGGGGGATAACCTGACATCTGTGATCGCCACCACTAGCGCAGAGTTGCATTCCTTTGAAGCAGCAGTCAGTTACAACTTGTCCTTTGTCCAGGCATCTCTGCAGTCTGAAATGAAAGAAATGGGGGATAACCTGACATCTGTGATCACCACCACTGGTGCAGAGTTGCATTCCTTTGAAGCAGCAGTCAGTTACAACTTGTCCTTTGTCCAGGCAGCTCTGCAGTCTGAAGTGAAAGGTATGGGAGATAATTTCACTATACTGATGACCACAACCAGCATAGAGTTGCAATTCTTGGAAGTAATGGTCAGCCATGTGCAGGACAACTTGACAGCTGTGCAGGACAACTTGACAGCTGTGCAGGACAACTTGACAGCTGTGCAGGACAACTTGACAGATATGCAGGACAACTTAACGGCAGTGCAGGACAATCTAACAGTTGTGCAGGACACCTTAACGGCTGTCGAGGATGACCTGCGTGTTCAGGACACGGTGGACAAGGTCCTCAACATCTCCGTCACTGCCCTGCTGCAACAGCTGAACGGACTGCAGAGCTCAGTGCACGGGAGAAACACTAGTGAAGGAAACGGTACGTACTGTGTATGTAAACAAGGGACTTGGTCTTGACCTTGACGTGTGCCACTGGCAGAGTCCAATGAGAGACTTAGTGCGATTTTTCTCACGCCAGAGGGCATGACGCTCGAGTGGGGCTAATCCTCTCTATATTATTAGTTGGGGATAAAGAAAGAGAGAGAGACAGTGAGTGGTCCTACCATCACTCTCTCTCTCACTACGCCCAAGTAAGAAAATCGCGTGATAAGCCCCTAGTGCATTGACTGCCCTCTGGCGTGAACAATATCGCCATAGGTTGACCATTGAGGTCGTAAAACACCAGTGAGTCAATGCTATCATGTTCGTGCGACGAGAGGAGTTGTCAGACTTGTCTGTCAAAGCAACAATTATGGGTCAGAATCATGCACGCTAATCGGTGCAGTAAACAGTAATGTGTGTCAAGGCGACTGTCCCATGTTCATTAAAAAGGGTTCAGAATTGAGCTTATAACTCATCTCATATATTTAAAAAATAGGGACTTTACTGGTTTCGTACTGCCTCCGGGCATTGCCTCCAGTATTGTATCCCACCATATTTGTATTTAAAAATGTCCCATATGTGTCTGATTCAGACCAAGAGGACGTAAAACTCCATTTTCTCTCTCTCCTTCAGATTTGTCTGTCAATGGAATAAAATTAACATTGGCTCAGAGATTCTCTTTCATGTCAAAATAAAACGAAAAAAAAGGGCTCAGATTCGAAATGTGTAAATACAATTAAGCATTAGTTTACTAACTTTAATAAAAACGATGATAAATAATGTGTCTGTCTATATGTCTATCTGTCATATTTCAAACTCTTCGTCTTCCGTATGACGTCCGATTTAATCGTTTTGAAGATTATCACGACAATGAGGATTCTGCCCCAAAAGTATATCCCAGTAATTGGTCAAATCCAGTGTTTAAATTGTCTTGGTAAGGCAAGGCAAGGCAAGGCAATTTCATACCCACTTGGGGCACAGAAATATAAAACAAAGTACACACATAGTTAAACAATCGAACATCAAAACAGAGTGATGTCTATATTATGAAAACGACAAGTAGATAACTAGGACAAATATACTTATACCATATTACAAAAAACAAAACATGTTACATTTTGTCCATACAAGTCATCGAACAGAACTGTTTATAACTGTAACAAAGTGCTTAGAGTGCTTAGGTTACTATGGAGAATGAGGGCAGTGGACAAATGGGGGGGTAAGGAGTAGAAAAGGTGGTGGTGGCAGTAGGATGGGAGGGGAAGAAGGTAAGAATAGGGGGAGAGTGGCAGGAGGTGGGGGGGGGGAAGGAAGGAGGGGGGGGGGGGGGGGGGGTACGAGAGAGGGAAGAGGGAGACGGGGAAAAGTTACAGCTGGTTTTTGTTAAGGCTTCCACAGTGGCTGCACAGTAGCTTTTCTCAG
>JAGGCT020004159.1:92126-94626 GCA_017654935.2 Phymorhynchus buccinoides
AAACAATTCTACCCTTAAAATAACAGATAGAAAAATACATATAGAAAGAGGGATGGAGAGAGAGAGAGAGAGAGAGGGGGGGAAGAGAGGAGAGAGAGGGAGGGAGAGAGAGAGAGAGAGAGAGAGAGAGAGAGAGAGAGAGAGAGAGAGAGAGAGAGAGAGAGAGAGAGAGAGAGAGAGAGAGAGAGAGAGAGAGAGAGAGAGAGAGAGAGAGAGAGAGTTATAAGGAAACCATTGATTTTCTTCTAACATCTTTTTAATAATAATAATAATAATGGGAATTTAAATAGCGCTCTTTCTCACATGAGCTCAGTGCGCTTTACATTGATAACAAGAACATTAAAGGCAAACAAATAATTAATCATTAGAAAGTAAAATAAGCACGATGCTTGCACGCAACGTTCTCTTACTTCCTTACACACACACACACACACACACACACACACACACACACACACACACACACACACACACATACACACACATACACACACACACACACACACACACACACACACACACACACACACACACACACACGCGCGCGCGCGCATTTTAGCACCACAGTGATTTAACACCTACGTCACTAAAAGGCATCAAATTGGGGTCTAGTATCCAAAGACCCTATTGTTTTAGTTTTGGGAAGTAAGGACAGACCTTATTTTATGTATGTCACAGAAGAATCGTCAATACTGCAAATGGATTTTGTTCTCTACCCTGTAGGCTGGCGGTGAAAGGGTTAATTAGACAGTAGAATTTCACGTATAAATGTCAAAATCGGGTCGCAATGAATCGAATCGTATTATGTGGTGTAGCTATAGGTCTTGAAAGGTCCGATCCGCACAACCAACTGCTGTCCAGCTGCCACGATATTTCTGATGCACGATGCTGATGAAATATTAGTGACTACTTTATGAATCTGATGAAATCCCATTTGCTTCCTTCACTGTATTTCTAGACACCCCCCCCCCCCCCCCCCCTTCCTTCATGCGTTTTCCTGAAATATCCGTATTTCTCAATTTGATTATGCATGACATTCAAATGTGGTGTAGAGAGCAACCGGTTTCCTTAATTAAACATGGGCTCTGAATGTCCTGTCAGTCACGTTGGAATTGCCCATGTTTCCAATATTTTCACCAGATTCATGCATTGGGGTTCGCATTCACCACATTCATGCATTGGGGTTCGCATTCACCACATTCATGCATTGGGGTTCGCATTCACCACATTCATGCATTGGGGTTCGCATTTACCACATTCATGCATTGAGGTTCGCATTCATGCATTTGGGTTCGCATTCATGCATTGGGGTTCGCATTCATGCATTGGGGTTCGCATTCATGCATTGGGGTTCGCATTCACCACATTCATGCATTGGGGTTCGCATTCATGCATTGGGGTTCGCATTCATCACATTCATGCATTGGGGTTCGCATTCATCACATTCATGCATTGGGGTTCGCATTCATGCATTGGGGTTCGCATTCATGCATTGGGGTTCGCATTCATGCATTGGGGTTCGCATTCTCCACATTCATGCATTGGGGTTCGCATTCATTCATTGGGGTTCGCATTCATCACATTCATGCATTGGGGTTCGCATTCATCACATTCATGCATTGGGGTTCGCATTCTCCACATTCATGCATTGGGGTTCGCATTCATTCATTGGGGTTCGCATTCTCCACATTCATGCATTGGGGTTCGCATTCATTCATTGGGGTTCGCATTCATCACATTCATGCATTGGGGTTCGCATTCATCACATTCATGCATTGGGGTTCGCATTCATGCATTGGGGTTCGCATTCATGCATTGGAGTTCGCATTCATGCATTGGGGTCTGCGCGAATAAAATGAACGTAACTAGTCAGTAAGCTCTCGTTAGCAAGAGAACACGCTTCTTGAGAGCTCAAAAGTCATGTACCATGCCCAAATCCAAATAACTAATATTGTTTGGTGTCATCAAAGACTCTAAAAGGGTAAGATGGACTACTTAAGAGTTACGGCGAGCCGGGCTGATAGAGTTATCGTTAGTGGGTTAGCTACACCATTCACAATGGCGGCTATTCAAAATATAACTGACTCATGAAAAGATAACTCCCTCAGGTTTGAAAAAAAGAGTTATGTAACCTAAGTGTGTCACGTTTAAAAGGGACATAAACAGTGTTTCTGTCCTCACTACTCATATAGGGAAAAGGGACCGGATGTTAGTCTTTTCTTTTCAGTGTCTTTGGTGTCATGAACATCTTTTCCTGTAAACAAAACTCACAAAAGAACTGAAACAGACCGTAAAGTCACTGACCAAAGTACCACGCAAGAAGAAGAAGAAGAAGAAGAAGAAGAAGAAGAAGAAGAAGAAGGAAGAAGAAGGAAGAAGAGTAAGAAGAAGAAGAAGAAGGAGGAGGAGGAGGAGGAGGAGAAGAAGAAGAAGAAGAAGAAGAAGAATAAGAAGAAGAAGAAGAAGAAGGAGGAGGAGGAAGAAGAAGAAGAAGAAGAAG
>JAGGCT020004159.1:102126-104626 GCA_017654935.2 Phymorhynchus buccinoides
GCACTACTAGATGTTTCTCCACACAGTACGAGTGCCCCACTCCCTGTGTTAGTAAAGTCAATGCCTCCACCTCTGTCTCCCCCCAGGACAGTTCACCCACCCCTCCTTTAGTCCAGTCCCAAATGTCAGGGGCTGCCCAGTCTGTTTCTGTCTCTCATGGCAGTTCACCCACCCCTCCCTTAGTCCAGTCCCAAATGTCAGGGGCTGCCCAGTCTGTTTCTGTCTCTCAGGGCAGTTCACCCACCCCTCCCTTAGTCCAGTCCCTGGTGTCAGGGGCTGCCCAGTCTGGTTCTGCCCCATAAGGCAGTTCATCCACCCCTGCTGTAGCTCAGTCCGCAGTGCCAGGGACTGTTCTGACTGGTTCTCTCCCGACCACATGTGATGTACAAGGTGCGTGCAGTGTCAGAGACTCCGCTCAGAGTCTGGCACCAGGAACAGATAGTACTTTTGATATCTTTTCTTTGACAGTTGAAAACCGTTTTGATGCCCTTTCCAATATAAACCGGGATCAGGTGTCTCTGGAAAGTGAACATCATAACTCCTCCTCTTCTAAAGGTAATGCCGCTCAACCAGAGACACCTCCCAAGCGTACTGATATAAACTCACAGAAATCAAAGGGCATGTCAAAGACGTGTTCTGCATTTGATACGCTAAGAGAGCTAACGATCCCCAAAGGTGCCTCCACTGTATTGATAGGGGACTCTGTCATTAGATTTATTAATCCTAGAAGACTGGGGTCCCCTAAGGATCCCATGTTTAAAATCTGTATTCCGGGGCTGACTGTGGTGGATGTTTTGCACTGGCTGCAGCAACTAGATGAACAATCCCATGTGAACACTCTCATCTTACATGTTGGGGTCAATGATTGTCCGGCTGGACCCATCACTACTGAAACCTGGAAGGAGCTAATAACTCGCTGTAAAAACCGCTTCCCATCGGCTTATATTGCTATTAGCTCTATCCTTCCTGCTTTCGGCCGCCACCAACTCAATAATTCTATAGCTCCATCCAACAAGAACTTATATGACTGTTGTACATTTCTGCATGTAGATATGATCGATAACTTCGACTCCTTTGTATCTCAGAAAGGATACCCTCGAAAGGCCCGATACAAAGACACCACCCACCCCAGTACAAGAGGGACAACCAGTCTAGCCCTCAATTTTAAGCAAGTTCTTCCCTAAGCCACAACCTCTGAATTAAGAGATAACTCGGGTGTAATGGGTTCATACAATACATTCTCTTCCGCTCGCCCTGGCCACTCAAGTTCTAGGGTAATGAGGAGTGAAGGTCTAGGGTAATGAGGAGTAACTCTCGTTTCCTCGCTGAATCATCAGCCCAGTCACAGGGTATGTATGGCTCTCCTGACACTCTTCAGTTGTCGTCAACCAGAGTGTTTCCTCAGCTGCCATCCAGAAACAATCAACAAATCGTTCCCAATAACTCAGGTCGTTCCATTGACAATACCTGTGCTATAACCTCTGAACGCAGTGATGAATCCAATGGCGTTACTCCATTTAATTCACAACATGAACCCTCACAAGCTAATTGTAATCCTCAGGTTCAGTTGGGTCCCCCACAAGGTAGTTGTAATTCCCAGATCCATTCATATCCCCCTCAGGCTAGTGGCAGTTCTCGGGTCCATTTTGGCCCCCCTCCAGCCTTCTCTACCTGTCCTGTTCCATTCCCATACCCAAATTATGGCATTCCAGAGTCTCTGTACTCCAGAGTTCCTCTCCCATTCCCCTACCTTCCCCAAAGTGCTCAGAGTGGAGACACTGCCCAACGCCCAGTTCAATTTCCCCCAGGTTTCACACCCATCCAGCCAGGCTATCCACAAAATCCACGTAGCTGGCCACCACCTTCCTCTGCAGGGGAATATGCCCAACAATTAATGTCCCTGGCCTCACAGCTTATGTCCCAGCGTGATAACCAGAGACCAGAAGGAAACTGGTAACATGTACGCTGATTATTGCATGGACATTATATTGCTTTGTGGATGAAACTCTAAATGCTTTCTCGACAATTCTGGGAGAGAGAGAGAGAGAGAGAGGAGAGAGAGGAGAGAGATTATATGTGTGTGTTATGTGCTATGTTTTGTTCACTCATCATGCTGATGGTCATGCTGATACTCGGACTTGGGGCATTAAATCTGATTTGCTGTAAAAGTATTTGCAATATATATTGACTTATATAGTCAGCTAATGTGTGATATTATACTTGCTATATTTGACTAATTTTGCAGGATTGCTACAGCGACTGTTAGGAAAACTTGCTGTGTCACTACTGGTGTGTTTGACTAGTGTGTGTGTCTGTGTGTGTGTGTGTGTGTGTGTGTCTGTGTGTGTGTGTGTGTGTGTTGTGTGTGTGTGTGTGTGTGTGTGTGTCTGTGTGTGTGTGTGTGTGATATTTTTGGGTTTTTTAAGCCGATATTACGCTTAATTGATTGTTTATTTGAATTGACTTGTTTTGACTAAATTTGTTGTTTTATTCTTTATTC
>JAGGCT020004159.1:109626-116280 GCA_017654935.2 Phymorhynchus buccinoides
TGACCACATGACCCCAAGCACTGTTATGACTAAAATAAGCATATATCACAATGCACACAATATAACAATTATACGAAAAAATATCATAGCAAGTACTGAGCAGAGCAAAAATACAGTAGCACACACTAACATGCGCGCGCACACACACACGATTAACGATCAGATAATAGAAGGTAAGAAGAAGAAGAAGAAGAAGAAGAAGAAGAAGAACAGAAGAGAAGAAGAAGAAGAAGAAGAAGAGTGTGATCAGGAGGAGTTTAGTTCTTGAAGGTCAAGATTTCCTTCAGCACTTCAGGGATTTCCAGCTGCTCCACTTTCCTGTCTCTCTCGTGTCCCCAGCCCACATGTTTGGTCACCTCCTGGAGACAGAGGTCTTCCAGAGAGCGAGGCAACTTGCTGAGCAGAAACTCCTTGATTTCGTTGGCAGCATTGACATCATACTTTGACGGGTAACTGTTGGCCGCAGGAGGTGAAGACTCTTCTTGACTCTCTGCTTCATATCTGTCCTTCAGCATTGGGTGCTGACTCAGCCACAGGACCTCAGAGTTGCTGACTGCTGCTCCAGCCTGGTACAGCAGTTGCACGAGATCTGGCTGGTTGTAGTACACTGCCATCCCTAGAGGAGTCTGACAAAGGCCTTGGGGACTGCTATCAAATTCAGCAGGTGGAGGTGGAGAGTGAGAGCAACCCAGCTTCACAAGCGAGGTAAACACATTTATTGAAGTCCACCTTTTGATCAGACTGGTTTTGTGTAAACGATTGCCTCCATTGGCATGTCTTCCATACTAGAAAGGTTTGTGGTGTACCAGAGAGGAATTTTGTAAAGTCGTCAAAAACAGCACGCCGCACATTTTCGTTTTCAGAGCAAACAAGGAGGCTTAAAGCCCTGAAAAGACCTAAGTTTACAGCAATACGAAACCATTTGCTAAACCAATAAGTGTCATGAATTCTGCTCTGAACTCACTGTCTTGGTCTTATAGAAAATGCCATAACAATCCTGTGCCATTTTCATGAACTCTGCTCTGAACTCACTGTCTTGGTCTTACAGAAGATGCCATAAAACTCCTGTGCCATTTTCATGAACTCTGCTCTGAACTTGGTGCCAGTCAAACAGTACAGGTAGAAGTTGATGCCACTGTTCAGTCTCTGCAGCACGGTGCTGGTACAGCTAAACACCCACACTTGACCACTGTGGATGGGGTCAGTCCAATCAATATAGTCCTCAAACACTAAACATATAGCGAATGGCGTTGTCAGGAGGAAAAAGGAAACGTTGGCAGTAACCAGGGTGACCGTCAATGAAGAAACTTTCTGCTGTCTGGAGAAACCCTGGCTGGCTTGTCGCATTGAAAGATCTTTGTTGATTCCAACAGGTCTAACCAGTGTCCGCAATAGAATGCTGTTACTGAGGAGTAACATGATGAAAGGTAAGAAAGAGAACTGAAGCAAGTAAATCCAAGAGTCTATTCTGAAAGCAAACCATGTATAGAGTTCTGAAGCATGTATGAAGCACTCACCACTATCATCAATGTTGAATCCGTACAGCAGGTGGGAATTCACCAGAAGCAGAACAGTGCTCACTATACCAGCAGCAGCTCGTGACTTTCTCTTGGTCCACACAACACCGACATGAAGTGGCCACAGCACAGAGGCAGCTCTGAGCATGGTGAGTGACACCAGCATCCAGGACGACACAGGCGATGCTACAAACTCTAAATACCTGTACATCTTGCACTGCCAGGTGCCCTGATCCATTATGAATGCATAATAATACATAGCTTGGAGGAAGTGCTCAAGTGGGTCTATCAACACCATCTGGTCAGACACGGCCAGAACTGTGAAGAAAACACTGGACGTGGATGAAGGAAGACGAAGCATGATCAGAATGACCATCACATTTCCGAACATCCCAAAGACAACAACGATAGCATCACCGATGTCCAAGATGAGATCAGCCAGGTCTTCATAGGGTTGGAATAAATCATCCCAAGAATACCTTTTGTCGCGGTCTGAGTCGTCCATTGAACTGGTCACTTCATAGAACTAGACATTGAAAGTTGACTGTGTTCATTAGTTGTTGTATCGAGGGTTTCACCACATAGATGCTTTAGGTTTGTATGCGTTACATACTACAGCTTGTCTGCTGTAAATAGAGGAACTATAACCAACTAACTGATCTGACCGACTCTGATGAAAATAAAAATCAACACCTAGTCTATATCTGCCTCTGTGGGTAAGGTCACAAATTTAGCTACAACAACATTGGCCTATCAGTAGGCTTATACAGTCGATTGTACACACACACACACACACACACACACACACACACACACACACAGCCACACACACACCACACACACACACACACACACACACACACCACACACACACACCACACACACACACACACACACACACACACACACACACACATGCAAGCACACACACAAAAGCGCACGCAGAGAGAGAGAGAGAGAGAGAGAGAGAGAGAGAGAGAGGAGAGAGAGATCTCTGAGAGAGAGAGAGAGAGAGAGAGAGAGAGACAGACATGAGAGACAGACAGACAGACAGACAGACAGACAGAGACAGACAGAAGAAGAGGAACAGACAGAATGAGAGAGAGAGAGAGGGGCGGGGGGCGGGGTGGAGAGAGAGTAATATATGTGTGCGCACAAATACTTGTATAATTATGTAGGTTTGTATTGTGGTACACGCTAGGCATGGAGGTTCTTGATTTATTTGCAAGCTTCCCAGAGTTGGCCTCTCTTCTTCAGGCATGACACACTGGTAAGAGAACCACACGTAAACAAACAAATGACGTACAATGATGACCCTACGTAGCAACAACACTGACGTAAAGTTATTGCTTTGGTTACGTGGGTTTTTTTCTCTCACACGCACGCACACGCGCACGCACGCACGCACAAACGAGCCTCACACGCACGGCACACACACACACACACACACATACACACACCACACACACGCGCACACGCATACACAACACAACACACGCACACACACCACACACACACTACCCCCAGAGCACACACACACACACACACACACACACAAACACACACGCACACACACACACACACACTACACACCCCGTTGTGGCAACATGCTCTCCGGGGGAGAGCAGCCCAAATTTCACAAAAATAAGTCTCCGACCTATGATACCCAACACACCTCCCAAAACTAAACAAATGATGAGCAAGTTGACAGGCAGCAGTGACTTCAAAACTACTTGGGTAAAACGCCCTACTACTCTATCAGAGAGGTGGGAGAAGCATTGACAGAGACAGAGACAGGGAGATGATGACAGCCAAAGAGAGACAGAGTACACTGGAAGATCCCTTTTTGAGACCTTGAAAAAATCATTAATCATCAAAAATGTAAATACTTACAAAGGGGAATGTCTCACAGAAGTAGGGAGTCTTAAAAGGGTGTTCCACCCAGGACACCATTCATACCAAGTGATGAAGTTTTTCACTCACCGGATAGCATTGCATGCCTGTCTGTCGTTTCCGACAAAGACTACCATATAGCCGACGGGGCGCAGATACTATTCCGGCGGGCCTGGGCTAAGAATTTGTTTATAGTGGAGATTCCTAAGGCCAGGGGGACATCCCCACTCTCCCGACCGAAAGGGATTTCTTCTTCTTCTTCTTACTTCGTGTGCTCAGACAGTATGAGCGTAAGATGGCGTCATGCTGCGCGTTATACACCTAACTAAGAAATAGTTAGCGCCCAGCATGTCCGACTATCGGCCTGAAGAAAATCTTTGTAAGAATTTATAGAAAAAAAGGCAGGAGAATGCGACCATTAAGATAGAAACGATAGCAGATATGACAGCAAGCCAAACGGGTAGATGAAGTTACAAGCACATGACTTCCAGACGGTGGGGGAACTATTTGTTACGAAAGACCCCCCGGTATCCCCACGGGGAGGGGGGTGGGCGAAGGGATTTGAGGACAGTTGGTATTGGGAAAGGTCCCCCAAAGCCAACAATCCCTTTTTTGTTTGGTGTACTCTACCATTTATTTCCCATGATCCCTTGTCACACAGAGCAGAGGTCAGAGGTGAACATCAAACGACAAACACAGATTGTGACTCACACTGCAGGCCAGTTGATTATGTCTGGGTTGTTTATTGAAATTCATTTTGAAATTCAGTCCTCGTAAACAATGGAAATCATAGGACGTGGGTAAACATTAACAAATCATAACACTTTTTCTGTATGCAAGAATGTGTGAGTGTGCGTGTGCGCATCCATCTGTGAACATGTTTTAAACAAAAAAATCAAAACGTTTGCAAACAAAAACCAATTCATGGAATGCTCAACTCATTTCTTTATACATTGGCAACAGTTCCTCTCCCCCACCGCCTCTTCAGTCTTCTTTTTCTCCCCTCCCCCTCCCGTCTGTTCTCTTTCTCTGTCTCTTCTCTCTCTCTCTAATATTGCCACAGACAGAAAAAATGTACGCTCATTAAATGCATTATTATTACCTATTAAAATGACTGTACTTACTGTACATTCAAAACTTTTTTTTTAAATTGTATAAAGGCCACTGAATGATTCAGCAACACACAAACTCTCTCTCTCTCTCTCTCTTCATCTCTCCTCTCTCTCTCTCTCTCTCATGCATGCTTAGCCACATGTATGAAACAACACTAAAACTCAACAACACAACAAAACAGAAAAAAAATGAAAAATCTCTCAGTACGAAACACATTTTGCTCAAAGGGCATTCCACATGTGATAGAAATCACATACCCAATACATTCCCTTAAAAAAAAATTTTTAATTCAAATTCAAATGCCTTTGTTCGCAGCTGCAAATCCCCCCAACGTTTGCAACGGCCTCAAAACACCCTAATTAAACTTGTAATTAATCAAGGTAAGTCATTTTGATCACACCAGGTCTATTTAACAAGATATCAATGCATAAAAAGTAGCTGTTACAAAAGGAGTTGTGGGTTGTTTTCCAAGATGCGCTTTTGAAGTGTTCATGAGAATAACGCACACAGCTTCCATTTCTCAGATATCTCTTTAAGGTGAAACAAAAAACAAAACACTTTTTGCTACATGTCAATGTTTTTGCGATCCTGTCCACAATTCTTATTCATATACCGCCCCACCCCCCACCCGTCCCACAAAAAAAAGTTAAGGAACGCTTTCAAAATAGACATGTTTAGGTGATTTGCTCCTAAATTCAAAACACTTCATAGACATAAAAACAAACAAAACACAAAATGAATGGTGTCGATTATATTTTGAGGGCCCTGGTCCTCTTTAGCGATTCATGGATTGACGATGACTTCTTGGCATTACATTTTATGTTTGACTCGGCTACGTACACTGTTAAATGTTACTGATGTTACGTTGCAGAGGAAAGAAACAATCCAGACACGACTGCAGCCAAAAGTAGCAGAGACCCAACTCACGCTGCACGCAGCCAACCAATATCACTGGACCCATTCAGTCTCCAACCGCGAGAATCGTCCCAGTGATCCACGCGTGAAACAGCCAAACGAACGCAGAACACAGCAAGCCAGCAGCAGAAAACCAGTGACCAGAATGAAGGAGAACCCAAGATTGAGCGGGACAAGCATCAATGCAGAAAACCAGTGACCAGAATGAAGGGGAACCCAAGATTGAGCGGGACAAGCATCAATGCAGAAAACCAGTGACCAGAATGAAGGGGAACCCAAGATTGAGCGGGACAAGCATCAATGCAGAAAACCAGTGACCAGAATGAAGGGGAACCCAAGATTGAGCGGGACAAGCATCAATGCAGAAAACCAGTGACCAGAATGAAGGGGAACCCAAGATTGAGCGGGACAAGCATCAATGCAGAAAACCAGTGACCAGTATGAAGGGGAACCCAAGATTGAGCGGGACAAGCATCAATGCAGAAAACCAGTGACCAGAATGAAGGAGAACCCAAGATTGAGCGGGACAAGCATCAATGCAGAAAACCAGTGACCAGTATGAAGGGGAACCCAAGATTGAGCGGGACAAGCATCAATGCAGAAAACCAGTGACCAGTATGAAGGGGAACCCAAGATTGAGCGGGACAAGCATCAATGCAGAAAACCAGTGACCAGAATGAAGGAGAACCCAAGATTGAGCGGGACAAGCATCAATGCAGAAAACCAGTGACCAGAATGAAGGAGAACCCAAGATTGAGCGGGACAAGCATCAATGCAGAAAACCAGTGACCAGTATGAAGGGGAACCCAAGATTGAGCGGGACAAGCATCAATGCAGAAAACCAGTGACCAGAATGAAGGAGAACCCAAGATTGAGCGGGACAAGCATCAATGCAGAAAACCAGTGACCAGTATGAAGGGGAACCCAAGATTGAGCGGGACAAGCATCAATGCAGAAAAGAAAGGAACCACTTACTGCTAGGCGAAAAAACGACCAGAGGAGTGAGAGACAGACAGAGTGTACGCTATTAATGCATGTTATTAGGCAATCGATCCCGCAAAACAAGGGGTCCCAGGGACTCTGTCACTAACAGTATAGGAGGTCCTAGATGCAGAATAGAGGGTCCCAGTGGCATGTGTGATGATGCTAAAAGAATTTTTTTTAGTGCTCTGGGACCCACTGCATTCTTTTTCGAGGGTCTTGAGATTATTAGTTC
>JAGGCT020004159.1:116780-124280 GCA_017654935.2 Phymorhynchus buccinoides
ATTATGCTGTCCGCTTAGCAAAAAAAATAGATATAAATGAAACTTTACAAAAGAAACATTTGATGCCTTGTCTCTTTTCCAGTATATTATTTTATACCTGTATCGATCACAATGACGAAATCAAACGATTGAAAAAGCATGCCGACTGTCATGATCCCGACGTCGGAAGCCACCGTTTGGAGCTCACTGAAAACAGTGTGTAGTCCGTCCGCTTATGAGATAATATGAATGGCAAACTGCAATTTAGGGTTAAGGCATGTCCTTTGGCACACATGTACCTTAGACCCTCCCCTAACATAAAATGATGGGAAACACCTTCGCAGCTGGTGGTTTCTGTGAGAAACAGGCCCCTTTGTGACGTCACCATAATACCGCTATTACCACTTGCGAATCCAACTACATTAGCTTTTATTGGTTATCTAATGTACAATTATGTCTTGCTACATGCAATTTTATGTGCTTGTCATAAAAACCAGACCAAGCTCTAAGCTCATTACAATCACGAGTCACACAATGGGCTAGTCTGCTCATGTAGAGCCAAAATCACCATTGCCAGCAAGGGTGCAAATATTTCTTTCCAGCACAGTAAATCCTAAGCATCTTATGGACTACGTTGCATTGATATTGTGATCTGTTATGATTGATTCAGTAAAGTGTGTTAGTGTTCTAAGATCATTGTGTTCTGTTATGATTGATTCAGTAAAAAGTGTTAGTGTTCTAAGATCATTGTGTTCTGCTATGATTGATTCAGTAAAGTGTGTTAGTGTTCTAAGATCATTGTGTTCTGTTATGATTGATTCAGTAAAGTGTGTTAGTGTTCTATGATCATTGTGTTCTGCTATGATTGATTCAGTAAAGTGTGTTAGTGTTCTATGATCATTGTGTTCTGTTATGATTGATTCAGTAAAGTGTGTTAGTATTCTATGATCATTGTGTTCTGTTATGATTGATTCAGTAAAGTGTGTTAGTGTTCTATGATCATTGTGTTCTGTTATGATTGATTCAGTAAAGTGTGTTAGTATTCTATGATCATTGTGTTCTGTTATGATTGATTCAGTAAAGTGTGTTAGTATTCTATGATCATTGTGTTCTGTTATGATTGATTCAGTAAAGTGTGTTAGTATTCTATGATCATTGTGTTCTGTTATGATTGATTCAGTAAAGTGTGTTAGTGTTCTAAGATCATTGTGTTCTGTTATGATTGATTCAGTAAAGTGTGTTAGTGTTCTAAGATCATTGTGTTCTGTTATGATTGATTCAGTAAAGTGTGTTAGTGTTCTAAGATCATTGTGTTCTGTTATGATTGATTCAGTAAAGTGTGTTAGTGTTCTAAGATCATTGTGTTCTGTTATGATTGATTCAGTAAAGTGTGTTAGTGTTCTATGATCAATGTGTTATGATTGATTCAGTAAAGTGTGTTAGTGTTCTATGATCAATGTGTTATGATTGATTCAGCAAAGTGTGTTAGTGTTCTAAGATCATTGTGTTCTGTTATGATTGATTCAGTAAAGTGTGTTAGTGTTCTATGATCATTGTGTTCTGCTATGATTGATTCAGTAAAGTGTGTTAGTGTTCTATGATCATTGTGTTCTGCTATGATTGATTCAGTAAAGTGTGTTAGTGTTCTAAGATCATTGTGTTCTGCTATGATTGATTCAGTAAAGTGTGTTAGTGTTCTAAGATCATTGTGTTCTGCTATGATTGATTCAGTAAAGTGTGTTAGTGTTCTAATAAAAAGAAAAAAAAGAAAGAAAAAAAGATTCCTTACTAGCTATAAGAGGGAAAACACGTGAAAACCGTGATTATGACACGTGACGTGCGGGGTCTTTAATATAGCGCAATGTCAGCTGGTCTAGCCGTTATAAGTAGGTAGACTAGACGAACTCAGGTCCGCGAACGACTTGTTCTTTGCTTTGTCGCAGTGAAGCAGGCTTACTTTGCGCGTGTGTGTGTCACTGTGTGGCTGTCGTTTTTTCAGGACGAAAGGTTTGTGCTCTGTTACCTTTAAATCAGATGCGTCGGTCGTTTCCGACAATGACTGCCAGATAGCAGAGGGGAGCAGCTCGCTATTCCGGCGGGCTGGGCTAGAATTGGTTTATAGCGGAGAAGCCTTGCCCAGGGTACATCCCCACTCTCTCGGCCAAAGGGATTTCAGGACACAGCTGGTGTTGGGGAAGGTCCCCAAAGGCCAACCAATCCCTTTGGCTGCAGCACCAGAGCCAGTGCAAATGCCCCCCTAGTTAGAGAGTCACAGTCGTCCACGAAAGACTAAGCTGTAGCATGATATTATAATAATATGTCAGGGCTCCCAATCGTCCCGCAAAACAAAGGGTCCCAGGGACTCCTTCACTTACAGCATAGAGGATCCTAGAGGCGGGATAGAGGGTCCCAGTGGCATTGTGAATGCTAAAAACAATTCTTCTAGTGCTTCCCTGGGACCCCCTGAACATTCGTTTAGAGGGTCCTTTATAATTCTAGTACTTCATAGACCCCCAAATGGGGGTCCCTGGGAGCCCTGTGTTGAAAACCATTTATTGTACAGCCTATACTAGAATAGCGAATTTGTTGTTGTTTTTTTGTTGTTGTTTTTCACTGTATTCGTTGGATGGAAAATCGTCTATTTACGAGTTTTAGATAATGAGGTTTCACTGGTTACAATTCTTTATTTAACTCACTTCTCAATCTGTGCAATTTTTGTGCGTCTCAGTGATTGAAGATTTTTTTTTTTCTTCTTTTCTTAATTTCTAAGTTATTATGTGTTCATGCGTGGTTTGAGTTTGTCAAAATCATCAAAAAGCCTGAATATACAAAGAGCTCGCACTCCGCAGCTGACTGAAGCCGGTTATTTTTGTTACTCCCACCCTTTCACCTACACTACAGGTGGGGATCATTGTGAAATCGATTCCCTCACTGCCTGCAACAACATCAACACGTCCCACCTTCCACCTTTTCACCTTCCAGGTGGGAAGTGAGAAAGTTGGCTTCATTCTTTGCAAAGGTTTGTAGGCTGCGAAGCAATCACTCTTTGTGACATTTAGGCATTTTGGTGTCATTCAGAAATAAAGTCCCCCCCGAGGTAGTTGCTGGGAGCAACGACACTTTCGGAAAGAAAAAGTATTTAATAATGAATCTGTTGGTGAGTTCTGTAGTTGATTGTGTTTAGATAGTGAAATGCATACTTCTTTTTCTTCTTTCGCCCAGTTTCCTGTCATATGAGCGTAGATGCGTCATGCTGCCGTTATGCGCTTAACTAAGAAATAGTTAGGCCCAGCATGTCCGACTTCGGTTCAAGAGAATCTACAGAAAAAAGGCAGGAGAATGGACCAGTAAGATAGAAAGATAGCAGATGACAATGGCTCCCCCCCCCACCTGCGTGCGCATCTCGACCCTTCCAACGGAAGTGTCGCCATCTTAGTCCTTTTTTGTGTGTAATCAGCATCGATCTGGCATTTTTCAAAACAAAGTTACTGACTAAGATGGCGGTCTCCCATAATATGGCACGCTCCTTGTGGCCGGATATGACGACACGTGGGTACTAGCCATAAGCAAAAGAAAAGGCAGAGTCAAAGAGAGTGACAGATTAGAGGAAGTTGCAAGCACAGAACTTCCAGAAGGTGGGGGAACTATTTGTACAAAAGACCCCCCCGGTATCCCCACGGAGGTGGGGGGGGGGGGAGTGAGGTGCATACTGTATTAATTGCAAGAAGCCAAGAACTGGTAAGTTGATTGTCTTTTTCGTTCTTGCTTCATTCCTACATTCCATCGTTTTCCTCCTTTCTGTTTTTCCTTCCTTCATACGTTTTATTTGTTCGTTCCTTCTTCATTTCTCCCTTCTTTGTCTGTTTTGTTGAATTGTTCGTTTATTCACTCTTTTCGTCCCTTAAGGAGACAGCAATGACAAACTGTATGGGGAGTACACACCTTTGCACACACTCTGCGCACGCACTCACGAACACACACAATCTCTTTTTCTCTGTCTCTCTCATTCTCGCCCTCTTTAACACATACACGAAACTCTTTCTCTCTCTCTCTCTATCTCTGTCTCCCCTCTCTTTGTCTCCCCTCTCTCTTCTCTTTCTCTCTCTGTCTCTCTCTCTGTCTTTCTCTCTCTCTCTCTCTCTCTCTCTCTCTCTTTCTCCCTCTCTCTCTCTCCTCTCTCTCTCTCTCTCTCATTTCTCTCCCTCTTTGACATATACACCAATGCTCTCTCTATCTCTCTATCTCTGTCTCTCCCTCTCTCCTCTCTCCCCCTCTCTCTGTCTGTCTGTCTCTATTTCTCTTTCTGTCTCTCTCCCTCTCTCCCTCTCTTTCTCCCTATCTCCCCCCCTCTCTCTCTCTCTCTCTCTCTCTCTCTCTCTCTCTCTCTCTCTCTCTCTCTCTCTCTCTGTCTTTTTTCTGATTCTCTCCTCTCTCTCTCTCTGTCTTTCTGATTCTCTCCCTCTTTAACATATACACAAACTCTCTCTCTCTATCTCTGTCTCTGCTCTTTCTCCCTCCCTCTCTCTCTCTCTCTCTCTCTCATCTCTCTCTCTCTCTCTCACCTGTACAATGAATCAGTGCTTTTGACATGATTGAAAATGATAGCCGTTTGATGACTACAGTACTCCCCGTTTATAGTAAACTCGGTTATAAGAAATTTCGGTTACAGTAAAGGAAAGCACTGGTTCCCGGCCAAAGGTCTACTGTTTTATTACTAAATAGACCTCGGATAGTAGCAACTCGGTTATAATTTTTTAAAAACTGCTATAGTAAAGTTACTTTTGGTTCCCCACAGGACTGGCTCCTCGGTTACAATAAAAAAAAAAGTGTCCTCTTCGTGACCTTTGTAAATACCTCACCAATGTATGCGTCACAGTCTCACCACTCCCCCCACCCACCCATAATAACAACTGGGTTATAATTAAAATTTAAAAAAACTCCTATAGTAAAGTCATTTGTGGTTCCTCCCCTTTCCTTACAATAAAAAAAATTGTCCTCTTCCTGACCTTTGTAAATACGTCATCAATGTATACGTCACAGTCTCACTACTCCCTCTACCCACCTTCATCAACGAAATTGAAAGGCACTCAAAAACATGTTTCTTTCCCCTCATTACTTAGTGGAAAAAAAATGAATCTGAAAAAAAATATATATACAGCCAAATCCGCTTATAAGAAACTCGCTTATAAGAAAACTCGCTTATAATGAAGCAAAAAAATTTCCCTGCCGAACTTCTTCTTTCTTATATATGATCAAAACTGGGATATAAGAAACTCGCTTATAAGAAAACTCGGTTATAAGCAAGCAATTTTTTTTCTCCCATCCGCAATGGAAACTTGGATATAAGAAAATTATGTCATACAAGAGAGTTGGTTTGCAGTTCATTTTCTTATAAGCGAGTTCTATTTACTTATAAGCGAATTACCATTGACAACATTTTCTTAAAGACCTCCCAGATCACAAGTCAAAATCACGGGTTCCACATGTTTTCCTTGTTATTGCTGGTACAAAATCTTGTTTTGACCAGGTTTGACTCCCATACAAATGCCCCCAAATTGAAAACGAAACATTTTAAAGAGCAGCCTCAATTTGAAGTTGGGGGAATTTGTATGTGGGTCACAGCTACCCAGAAAAAAACAAGGGATTTAATCGTGTTGGGTCAGTGTGTCTTTAAAAGTGAGTTGGACCTGAACTGAAAGGATGTTCCGAGAAATTCCAAAAAGGGAAAGTTTACATCAAACCAGTTGTGTCACAGACATTCTAAACAGTACAGGCACTAGATTACAAGACTAATTGAGTTGTTTTTGGACCTTTATTCCATACTTTCCTTCAGTATTCTGTGCAAAATAAATGTTGAGCAGAAGAAAAAAATATGAGTACTTTTGTGTTGGTGGTAGAGAGACAAGTGCAAAAACTTCAAAATGTTTTCTTATATCTGAGTTTCGGATATAAGAAAACTTGGATAAACAAAACATCATCTCCCTTCGATTTTCTTATAGCCGAGTTTTGCTGTATTTTGATTTGATGATGGGTTTATATTTAGTATTTTACGTTAGCTTTGACTTTGAAAAACGTCATCAGATAAGATAAAAAAAATACCATCAAAACTTTACTATATCCGAACATCGTTTATAAGAAAAACCTGTTGTAGTAAAGGAAAAGCCTTGCTCCCCTGCACTGTACTATAAGCGGGGTGTACTGTAATGGGCAATTAAAATAGCTGATGCCTGAAGGCTCTCTCTCTCTCTCTCTCTCTCTCTCTCTCTCTCTCTCTCTCTCTCGTTCTCTCTCTCTTTCTCTCTCTCTCTCTCTCTCTCTCTCTCTCTCTCTCTCTCTCTCTCTCTCTCTCTCTCTCTTTGACACAATGAAAAGATCAGCTGAGAAAAAATATTTCAGTGAGCTTATTGCTTCTAAATCCAATTCAAAGTCCATATGGAAAGCAGTGAATAACCTATCCGGCAAAAGCAAATCATCTATGAATACTCCATCAACCTATTTATCTGTTCATGACTTTAATGATCATTTCTCTTCTGTCGCTAATAAGATTATCAAAGAAAATAACACTAAACAAAATGATCTTATTTTGCTCACGGAATTCTGTGAATCGAAAAATGTTAAATCCTGTCTTACTTTTGAGTTTATCAGTGTACACGAAGTTTACTTGGAATTATGTTCATTAAGCCAGTCTAAAGCACGTGGCTTGGATGATATAGATAGTAGAATTCTTAAAACTGCAGCACCAATTATTGCTGAACATTTGACATATATCTATAATTTGTCCATTGAAAAATGTTACTTTCCCCAAGCTTTCAGGGATGCCAAGGTACTTCCCATTTTCAAATCTGGTTATCCAAATGATGCTTCCAATTACAGACCAATATCCATTTTATCTGTTCTATCAAAACCTTTAGAAAAACACTTAAAGAAAATGATTCAATCCCATTTTGATGATAACGCGTTATTTCATCCTAACCAAAGCGGATTCAGACAAAAACATTCATGTCACACTGATCTCTCTAATCTTATAGAGCAATGGCACACTAATATAAATAATGATCTCATCACTGGTGCAGTGTTTCTTGACTTTGCCAAAGCCTTTGATACAATCGACCACAATCTCCTCCTACGAAAACTTAAACTATACAGTTTCTCGCCAGAGTCTATGGACCTTATCTCCTCCTTTCTAACAAACAGGCAGCAATTAGTAGTTCAGGACTGTAAATATTCTTCATTTAAATCACTAAATTATGGTGTTCCACAGGGGTCAGTCCTGGGGCCAGTCTTGTTTTCTATCTATATCAATGACCTCCCTTTGCATGTCTTCTCCGATTGTGAATTATTTGCCGATGACAGTACGCTACATAGCAAGAACCAGAACACAGACCTAATGCTTTCAGATATACAAGACGACCTAATTAAAATAGAAGCGTGGAGTGACCAAAACCATATGGCACTTCATCCACACAAATCCAAGTTTATGATGGTCACTACACGACAAAAACGACAGAACATCAAATCTAA
>JAGGCT020004159.1:129280-148348 GCA_017654935.2 Phymorhynchus buccinoides
ATCATCCCTAGCTGATGCATCCATCCATACCACCTGTCAGTCCATTCATCCATTCTATCCAACTGTCTAAAGTGTTGTTCATATTGTTGTTTTGCCTACAGTCATTTGTGGAGGGTTTCACTCAAGCTGACGTCACAGGTATTTATCTGTATGTCTGTTTGTCGCTCTGTCCGTGTCTATCTTTTTGTCTATGTGAGTGTGTGTGTGCGAGTGTGTGTGTGTGTGTGTGTGTGTGTGCGTGTGTGTGTGTGTGTGTGTGTGTGTGTGTGTGTGTGTGTGTGTGTGTGTGTGTGTGTGTGTGTGTGTGTGTGTGTGTGTGTGTGTGTGTGTGTGTGTGTGTGTGCGTGTGTGTGTGTGTGTGTGTGTGTGTGTGTGCGTGTGTGCGTGCGTGTGTGTGTGTGTGTGTGTGCGTGCGTGTGTGTGTGTGTGTGGTGTGTGTGTGTGTGTCTTGGTCTTATTATAGAAGATGCCATAAAACTGTGCCATTTTCATGAACTCTGCTCTGAACTCACTGTCTTGGTCTTATTATAGAAGATGCCATAATGAACTCTGCTGTGCCATTTTGGTCATGAACTCTGTGCTCTGAACTCTGCTCTGAACTTGCCAGTCAAACAGTACAGGTAGAAGTTGATGCCACTGTTCCGTCTCTGCAGCACGGTGCTGGTATAGGAAAACACCCGCAATTGACCCCTGTGGATGGGGTCACTCCAATCAATGTAGTCCTCATACACTAAATATATAGCCCAAGGCGTTGTCAGGAGGAAAAAGGAAACGTTGGCAGTAACCAGGGTGACCGTCAATGAAGACACTTTCTGTTGTCTGGAGGAACCCTGGCTGGCTTGTTGTGTGGAAAGAGTTTTGTTGATTCCAACAGATCTGACCAGTGTCCGCAAAAGAATGCTGTTACTGAGGAGTAACATGATGAAAGGGAAGAAAGATAACTGAAGCAAGTAAATCCAAGAGTCTATTCTCAAAGCAAACCATTCGTAGAGTTCTGAAGCATGTATGTGACACACACCTCTATCATCAATGTTGAATCCGTACAGCAGGTGGGAATTCATCAGAAGCAGAACGATGCTCACTATACCAGCAGCAACTCGTGACTTTCTCTTGGTCCACACAGCACCGACACGAAGTGGCCACAGCACAGAGGCAGCTCTGAGCATGGTGAGTGACACCAGCATCCAGGACGATACAGGCGATGCTACACGCTCTAAATACCTGTAAATCTTGCACTGCCAGGTGCCCTGATTCCTTATCGATGTAAAATAATACATAATTCGGAGGAAGTTCTCAAGTGGGTCCAACAGCACTATCTGGTCAGACACGGCCAGAACTGTGAAGAAAACACTGGACGTGGATGAAGGAAGACGAAGCATGATCAGAATGACCATCACATTGCCGAACATCCCAAAGACAACAACGATAGCATCGCCGATGTTCATGATGAGAATAGCCAGGTCTTTATAGGGTTGGTATAAATCCCTCCAAGAATCCCGTTTGACACGGTCTGAGTCGTCCATTGTACTGGTCACTTCATAGAACTAGACATGAAAGTTGACTGTGTTCATTTAGTTGTTGTATCGAGGGTTTAACCATATAGATGCTTTAGGTTTGTATGCGTTACACACTACAGCTTGTCTGCTGGAAATAGAGGAACTCTAACCAAAGAACTGATCTGACCGACTCTGATGAAAATAAAAATCAACACCTAGTCTATATCTGCTGTTAGGCCTATGTGGGTAAGATTACAACTTTAGCTACAACAACATTGGCCTACCAGTAGGCTTATTCAGTCGATTTTACACACGCACACACACGCACACACACACACACACACACACACACACACACACACACACACACACACACACACACACACACACACACACACACACACACACACACACACACACACACACACACACACATGTGCGCGCATGCACGCATGCACAGAGAGCACACTCGTGCGCACATACACAGAGAGAGAGCAGAGAGAGACACAGAGAGAGAGACACAGAGAGAGAGAGAGAGAGAGAGAGAGAGAGAGAGAGAGAGAGAGAGAGAGAGAGAGAGAGAGAGAGAGAGAGAGAGAGAGAGATATATATATATATAGATATATAGAGATAGAGATATATGTGATAGCTAGAACACAATTTACAAAAGAAAAAGAAGCACCCCACCAGAGAGATTCACAAGTAGATGAGAATTGAAATCGAGATTTATTGAGAGAGAGAGAGAGAGTAAGAGAATGAGAGAGAGAGATTCATTAGTAAATGAGAGAGAGACTATGTGAGATAAGAAAACGCATAATTTAATGTATTATGGTACACGCTAGGCTGGTGGTTCTTGATTTATTTGCAAGCTTCCCAGAGTTGTCCTCTCTTCTTCAGGCATGACACACTGGTAAGAGAACCACACGTAAACAAACAAATGACGTACAATGATGACAGCTACATAGCAACAACAATGACGTAAAGTTATGAATGATCCTTGCTTTGCTTAAAGGATATCACAACTCAGGGATACGCGGGATACAGGTGGCGCTAAATTTCCCCTAGTAGCTGACTGTATCGTAAGAAACACAACTCTTTCTCCATATCAAATGGCACCAATGTGTAGCTCCTGTACTAAAGGGTTTCAGTGAATGATGACGTATGGATAAGATGACGTAAGAATGAAATGACGAAATTGTGAATGAAATGGCCTACTCTCTGTGTGTCTATAACAGACTCTACCCCTCCCCCTTCTTTCCAGTGTCCCCCTCCCCAAACCCTCCCTCTCTCTCCACCACACACTCTACACCTACACTCACCCACACTCCTTTTCTCTCTCTCTCTCTCTCACACCTTATCCATATCTAAACAGCAATTTCTAGGAAGTCTCTCTTGAGAGGGAAATTGAGGAGAAGAAAGCTTTCTCTATCTCTCTTCATGAACCCTCAGTGAGTCGAAAAGAGACTATCTCTCTTAGAGGTGCACTTGTCTTTGGATAGGAGGACTTGACGCAATAGAGAGAGATAGTCTCACATAATCTTATAGACCCAGAGATGAAATTTTGAAATGAATACAGAGAAAAATATTTACAGTCATTACAGACATGGAAAAGCATAAAGATCGACTAAAATGTTTGTAATTTTAGAATATAAGGATTATTTTCTACATATTCATTTCAGCAAGATAGGACTAAAACCGCGTTACTAAATGAACAAAATCTCACCAACTGTGAACAAAAACTATATAAGGGATATAACTTTGACTGAAGAAACTGACATGAGGGGTGGGGGCTAATTAAAAACTAGTTTTCATAGGGAAAGGTAAATTTTAACCCGATGTTGCTTTTGTTTTGCCTGTGTCAACATGAAATTGACAAGTCATAGAGAGTCTAGTTAGAATGCACCTATGCTTATCTTTCGTTATGTACACTAAAAAGCTGTAGCTAGCTGAAAGTTGAATAACCAAATGCACAGCACCACTCTGCCAGAGCAAAGCAACATAAGAGCGGGTGTCTGACAGAGTCGTCTGACAGAGCATGCACGAATTTTGAGCCTCCACCTGTCTTAGGGTCAACGATTTAATCAAGACTCCTATTAGTGAACATTGAGAGTTGAGGGTGAGAGAAAGAGATGAGCCTTATACAAGGTACTTTATTAGACCACCAGACCCAAATTCTGGGGTGGTATTATCTGCATTAATGTAACTTGACATCTGAGAGGTGACGCATAGAAATTTTTTTTAGATTGCCTCCACACAGTCAAGTGCATAAGATAATCCTGCTTGACTTCCTTTGCTTTTAAACACTGAAATCAAGAGAGTCAAACTGTTTTGCATGCTGGTGGTAGGCACCTAAAAATTAGGGAAAAAAGAAAGGGTCGTATTAGCATACTTATTTGACCTAATGCAGGAAAACGTACCTTTTGCATTGCTTGACGCCGTTGGTGCCTAAAAAAAAAAAGCTTAGCACACCATTTCCGAAATCCTGACAGGAAACTCCTGAACCGAGAGATTATAGTAGAGTAAATTTTGGAAAACATAATTAAAAGAGTGAGAGATGTAGACAAGCTAAGTCTACACCCCCTTTGCAAAGTTGTAAGAATGCACTCAGTAATTCCACCCCCATCCCGCAGTCATACTCACGGCTTCAATGCGGCCATTTTTGAAATTCCATCTAAAACCAACCAGCCAATGCAAACAACCCACCGTTTTTCTGCGACTGTGAAGTGGCCGTACAAAGAGCTTTGCAGAAAGACATTTCTTCTTGTTTTCGCTTATCTTTTCTTTTATATATGCTTATCCGTATAATCGCTTAAACACACAGCTGTAAACTTTTGTTTTTTCAAATCTAGACTGGTAACTCACTCTATTTTACTTTTATATTTACATGCACTTGTTGTGTTTTGCACAGTGATGTTGATAAACGAATGTTTCTCTGGTGATTTATTTCATGGCTCAAAATAAGCAAACGAGTGCAGTACATTGTCATATCAGACAAACAAGGATTTTCAGTACAGGCTTTATACCACTTTGATTAAAAGAAAATAATAATGCCAGCCTGAGGCTCAGAAGAAGTTAAAACTACAATCTTCATCCCACGTGTCTACAGTCTATGCAGCCTCATGGTGTGAACTGAAGGGGAAATCAATGTGTTGTGTTAGACCCAGGATATGAAACCTTTAACATTTCATAGCCGCTAGATCAAACATAGAGACATAATTTACAACACGAATTAAAAGATTACTCATACAGCAGATAACACGCATCCTTAATCAACAATCATAAAAAAGCTACAAATTAATTTGCATGTTATTATAGGCCTTGATACAGCGATTATTCCCATATATATTATTAACAGCATTGAGGCCGTATAACTGTCCTATGCCTAAAATGGGTTTCTTCGTGTTTGGTTCATTATTGCAGTGGGGATACCAGATGTTATACAGGAGAGGCCCCATGCAATAGTTCATATTTCAAAACAGACAAGCTTTAATTTCTTTGTCTCTTCTGTTCATTGTTTTCTTATGTTTAAGCAAATATGCATATCATTTTTAAAGTTTAGTGGAAACACTTTAAGAACTACTTTTCTTGGTGACATGACATAACTCGTAAAACTCTGCTAAACACAACTGCCTAAGTAGTCATCAGTTTTGCCGATAAAACAAAAACATAAACGAAAGACAATACAGAGGGCAAAAGGCTGAAATATTTAGTCTATGGCGCCTAAATTGATATGATGGTAATTTATTAACAACCATAACAAAAACTCCAAGTGACTTTGTATGTTATTATTTGCCTTGATACAGCGATTATTCCCATATCTATCATTAACTGCATAGAGAGCGCATAATGGTTGTGCTTAAAATGGGTTTCTACGTTTTGGGTCCATTGTTGCAGTGGGGATACCAGATATTATACAGGAGAGGCCCCATGCAGCAGTTCATATTTCAAAACAGACAAGTTTAATTTTTTTGTCTCTTCTGTTCATTGTTTTCTTATATTTAAGTAAATATATGCATTATTTTTAAAGTTTAGTGGAAACACTTTAAGAACTACTTTTCTTGGTGACATGACATAACCCGTAAAACTCTCGAACTGTCTGGATCAGCTCAGCTCTGAACTTGCTGTTCGTCAAACAGTACAAGAAGAAGTTTACCGCACTCTTGGAGTAGAACAGGAAATAACTGACTGCATGCAACACGGACTTATTAGCGGGGTGTTCCCGATCAGAATAATCATGTTCATATATCATGATAGTTATAGCAAACGGTGTTGTCAGGAGGACAAAACATGCACTATCAACAATCAAGGTGACAGTCCATGAGGACACTCCAAGTTCTCTGACATCCTGGCTGGTTTGTTGTACAGTAGGACGTCTTCTTGTTCTGACACATCTGACCAGTGACCACAAAAGAACACTGTTGCTGGTGATCAGAATCACGAAAGGTAAGAAATAAATTTGAAATACGCGAAACTCAAACAGGTACATTTTCGACCCAGTCACCATACAAACCCCTCTCTTTCTGCCACTTTTGTTGAGAAGATGCCAGTTCATGGCAATGATGAAGATGATCACAATGCCTGCTGTAACTCGCGACTTTCCCTTTGTCCACACAGCACTGACACGACGTGGCCACAGCACAGAAGCAGCTCTGAGCACGGTGAGTGCCACCAGCATCCATGACGATACAGTGGTCACTGCGCGATGTGTGATCATATACATCTTGCATTGCCACCAGCTGCCAATACTAAAGGATTTTACGCGTAATTTGTCGTAAAACAGTCGGTCCAGAGGCCCTGCTATCAGCACCAACTGGTCAGACAGGGCCAGGGTTTTGAAGAACACACTGTAGGTGGAGGAAGGAAGACGAAGCATGATCAGCATTATCAGGCAGTTCCCTAAAATCCCAGAGGCACACACGATGGGATCACGTATATCCCTGATGAGCTCAGCAAGGTCTTTGTAGTGTTGGTGTTGAGAATATCCAGCATCATCCCGTGTAGAACGGTCAGAGATCTCTGTGGTACTGGTCAGTCCAAAGACTGGGTCACTGGAGGTGGCTGGACTATTTTCAGTTAGCATTGTAGGTCAAAGCAGAACATAACATTCAGTTAAATCTGCTTTGTTAATTATTAGCATCGTAGGCTAAAACGGAACACTCAGTTGAATTTGGTGTCTATCTGCTTTGTTAGTTAGATGCAACATTTATGCAATATCTGTTTATCAGATTTTCATTACTTTGATGAATTGCTTTAAAACTATTCAACGTATTTTATGTGGATCACTACATTCTTATTCATTCATATTTTGTGATAACGAATTTCGCAATTGATGTTATTTTTCTCCGTTTGCTTTCTTCTGTAAATAAGATTTATGAACAAACACAACATGTGGGTCAGTTTTTGTGTTGTGTGCTTTTGTAGTTGATGTAAATGACTGGCCACCCTGAAATGTTCTATTTGTTCATCATTTTTAAGATTGTAATATTTATAGATTAATGTCAATAATGGTTCAACAGACGTTAAATAAACCACTGAACTGAACTGATAGTGCGTCATATGAGAAATGTCCATTTAAATACTGAATTAACGTGAGACATCTTTCAGACTTTAGGCTTTGTGTTGTATTCTGACTCTATCCCAAATGTCAGACTGCCATCAACAACTCTTTTCATGTATTTTGTTTACACAAGATGTGCTTTTACACAGTAAACCTATTGTAGTTGATGTATTGAACTGGCCATTTTGAAAGGTCTATTTCTTCATAAGTACGCAAGACATGTAATAGGTGTTATAGGTTACTGTGAATATTTCAATTATTACGTGCACAAACATAATATATACATAGTATTAGATATTGAAAGGTTTATATCACAAGAAGGAAGCAGAAAGGCGTGCAGAGAGAGAGAGTGCAGAGAGAGAGAGAGAGAGAGAGAGAGAGAGAGAGAGAGAGAGAGAGAGAACAAGAGAGAGAGAGAGAGAGAGAGAGAGAATAGAGAGAGAGACATCTCGCCAACAACAAATGAGAAACTTATTAGAAGAAAGAAAAACAGAGAATGCACGAATGACAAATATTTGTAAATACCAATTATCAACACAGCACACACAAAACATCGACATATACACAAAAACTAGACACACTCACTCATACACATACAGACACACACACACAGAGCACGCTAGCACACACAAGGGTAACACAACACACCAACGCATCCACACAGCCACACACATAGGACACAGACATACAGAGCACACAAGACAGACACACATCACACACATACACATTCACACACACACACACAGACACACACACACACACACACACACACACACACACAACACACACACACACACACACACACACACACACACACACACACACACACAAACACACACACACAAGGGCACACACACACACAGTAACACAACACACACACACACACACACACACACAAACACACACACACACACACACAACACACAGACACACAGACACACACACACACACACACACACACACACACACACACACACACACACACACACACACACACACACACACACACACACAACACACACACACACACACACACACACACACACACACACACACACACACATTGTGTGTGTACACACACACACACACACACACACACACACACACACACACACACACACACACACACACACACACACATGTACACACACACACACACACACACACACGTGTCGCTGTGTGTGTACATGAAGGCACACATACTCAAAAAGCATGCAATACGTGTCACGTAATTATGGCATAACAAATTCACTAGAAAACAGGTGGTAAACATTGGACTAAGCAACTGGTTCACCGTTGGATGACATATTTTATTGCAAAGAAGTGAAATTGGTTAGGAGATATTTTTTATAATTCTGTTTTAAAAGTTAATAGTCCTACTGTTGTTTCACTTTTAAAACTGGCCAAGATGGTGTTCCACAGAGCTCCGCCAGAATAAACCAAACTTGTCTTAAATAAATCGATTCTTGGTAGTGGGAGAATGATTTTGTGTACATGATTTATTACTGAGAGAGAGAGAGAGAGAGATTTTTTTCGAGAGAGAGAGAGAGACCGTTCAGAGGGACAAGAGAGAGAGATTTATGTCAGAAGAGAGAGAGAGACAGCAATGGCTGACTGAGCTGGGCCGTCTGCCCATGTTAAAAGAAACAGCAGTTCATCAAAGTAGAACTAGTTCTCTCTTTGACATATAAAAAGCTAGTGTAGTAACAGTAACAAAAAGAACACAAAAATATAAGAAAGGGTATACAGGTTCAAACTTTTACAAATATAGGCAGACAAAGAAACTCATGCATAAGGCGTCATAAAAGGCAGAGATAGTTGTATAACTAATGCTCACCTACACCAACACGTACAAATCACAGAGAGAGAGAGAGAGAGAGAGACAAAATTGAGAGGGATTATGGGATTGAGAGATAGAGAGAGAGATAGAGAGAGATTGAAGAAGAAGAGAGTATAGCGCAAAGAAGGACAGACAAACAGAGAGAGAGAGAGACAGACACTGATCAAGGTCAAGTGTCTGTGTCAGCATGTGTGATAATGTTATGTGTGTGTGTGTGTGTGTGCGTGTGTGTCTGTGTATGTGTGTCTGTGTGTGTCTCTGCGTGTCTGTGTGTGTCACCAGCGTAGAAAACGGTATGTCTTTGTCTGTATCAGATGTCTGAATGAACTGCCTGCTTGATTTATTACTGTTTAAAGAGGATGGTGTTCTCTCTCTCTCTTGTCACTCTGTCTGAAAACTGTTCTGTCTCTGACAACCAAACTGTATTATGTCAGTTACACAACCATTTTTGGCTCACGTCGTTTTTTTAAAAAAAGTGAGTCTATAGTATCATACTGATTTTGGTTACTGTGTGTCTGTGTGTCTCTGTGTCTGTCTGTGTGTGTCTGTGTGTGTGTGTGTCTCTCTGTCTGTCTGTGTCTCATCTCTCTTTCTCTCCTTCTCCTTAACTCAAACATTTTTTGTGTCATTTTCTCTAAACATATAAGGCGTTAGAGGGTTAAAGTTAGCAGGATATTAATTTTGACGTGAGCCTTCATCACGACGATCAAAGCAGTCAGTCCTCTTTAAAGAACACAAATCTAGATAATCATTTGTCTGCAGAGTCTAGACTGTTGTGTGTCAATGAGTAGGAGATAATGTCTTTCTGTTTCTCCATTACATACAAAAACGCTCTTTAAAAAGAAACACAAGACTTCAGGTGTCTCAAATAGGTACATTTTAACGTCTTTAAACTTATATTTTCTGTAACACCTGATGTCTCCGAGTCTCTTCTCTCTCTCTGGTTGTTTGAGTAACGGTCTCTCTTTGAAAAACTGTTCATTCGCTCATCATCTCTGATCAGTCTAGCTTACCGCACTTCCGGCAACTCTCCGCAACAAGGCCTAGGCCTAGAGAATAAGAGAACACGCCTTACCTCATAATCAAGACGACGTACTTAACATTTAGCCCACATTCATTTCAGTCTTGAAAAAAAAATACGGAAAATCCAGGGTTCGTCGATTTCACTGCCTTCGACGTACGAATCCTTTGTTAGGCCTCTCGATTGATCACCATGTGCAAAGACTGTACAGGGGAAGATAAACATTGATGAGCTTGCTGGCTGTGACCTTGACCTCTGCTTGTGGCAGAGGGGGGGGGGGGGAATTGTCGAAACGAAAATGGGTCTATCTCTCTAATATAAAATCTTTTACAGAAAAATGTAGATGATGTGGAACAAGTTTTCATCGCATGAACAATCAGTTTAAAACAGTAACAGATCAGGAGTATGGCCTTACGAATCTCTGCAACTTCAATTATTAATGTCTAAGAGTAAGTGTCATGTCATCTATCTCTCAAAGACTGTCTCTTACGCTGGTGTCTGTAGACCCCCTCTGTGTGGCGGCTCCGGGCAATGGGGGGGGGTTAAACAAATTTTCATTCATTCATATTGGTCACAACATTTGAAAGCTTATGTCAAGTATGTTCACGAGATACAGCTTGGACAAAAATAAATAGCTCCACTATGTTAAGATGCGATAATAAACATACATATTTTGTCTGAGGTCAAACTTCAAGGTCAAGGTAATTTAGATGTTAGAAATAATTTTTTGATTTGGCTGCAAAAAATTTAGACTTCTCGTCTTGGGACACGCTTACACACTAGGTAAAGACCTAACTGTTCAGTTTTCCCGTGGACTATTTTTGAGACATATAAGACCGTAAGGCGACAGTCTGGGGCTTTGTCTGGGGGTGCATTGGTCTTGCCTGTCCTATGTGGTCAATGTTTGAATGCAGAATATGCTTCTTGGTATTTGTGGTTTTGCTGGTGGGCTCCAAATTTGGAAGTGGAGTGGTAAACCCGGTGTGGGAGTTTCACTGGGTGTCCCTTAAAGATTTTCGGTGGGTCAAGTCGTACGCCAAGGTCAAGGTGTCTCAATGGTTCTCGAGTGAAGAGCAGGCAAGTGCCCATGATATCTTTATCTGTTGCTTCGGGTGATATCCTTGGGACACTCCCCAAGTAACACAGCACGGGTTTCCCGGGCTGAGATGATCTCTGCTCTTGAACTTGACCTTGATGGAGGTCAGTGCATCTCTGGGTCTCTTTAAACCAGTCCTGAAAGTTTCAACATGTCTAGTAGTCTGCCCGAGCTATGGCTAATAATAGTACATATTTCAAGTGTCCCACGTCAAGGTCAAGGTCACGACACAAAAATGGTTTGCGCGCATGCACACTAATAAGGTGGCACACACACACACAAAATTTGACGCGACACGGTCACGCAGCGGTTCGGGACGCACGCACTTGGGACAGACACAAAACACACACACACACACACACACACACACCACACACACACACACACACACACACACACCTTGATCGGTATGCCACACATCAGAACGGGCATAAGCACAAACACACACACACACTTGCATATCAGAACCGGATTACTTACTTTTGTAAGGTATTTTCTTAATTGTTCATATGGTGAGCTTCATGTTTTTTAATGCAAAATAGGCCATGTTGAGATACGTAAGGGTGAAAGCACGTTCAAAATTGACTGATTCAGGTGTTTCAATAGCTGTTCATCGACATTGCTGGACCCTGAAAATCAGATTCAGATTTGTCTTTTTTCCTTCTTTATTCTATATTGATGCCACTTCAGAACGGGCATAAGCCAAACCACCTGTATACAATTGTCAACATCCTATGTCAATCTGTGCCCAGCACTGGCTAAAAGAAAGAAATGTTTTCAATTCTGCCCAAAAAGGTCACGATTTGCAAAATGGTTTGCGCCAATCTGTTCCTATTTTGGGTCACACCTGACAGCCCAAAATGATGTCATTGTTAATTTTTCGGGCAATCCTTACAACAGACAGGGCTTTAACAGTGCATCGCTGTTGCGTAGGGGAAGGTGCCCATATATAGGAGTAGTTTCTATGCTGGTTTATCCCTCAAGTCTTTCGTAATGAAACCATTGGAAATGAGGCACTGCTTTAAAACTGGGACCATTTTGGCCGGGCAGAAATAAAAGGACCAGAAGTCTTCATGATGAAACGAGGAAAAAAAAAAAAGACCCATCCATCTTTTAGTGTTATCTCAGTGTTTGTTATTATTTGTATATGCACAGCTTTAAAGTTCAAACAAGAGCTGGTATTGAAATCGTCTGTGATAATGCATGGGAAAAACTCCCAGGCATAATGGAATTGTGGCATAAACCGGGATTTTAATTTTTCGTGATGGAGCAAAGATTCTTTGTTAATACTCAGAAACCCGATTTGAGCATCTTGTCTACTGATATTTGAAATGTTTTTAGGTCATTTGCAGAAATGGAAGCAAAGATTCTTTGTTAATACTCAGAAACCCGATTTGAGTTATCTTGTCTAGTTTTTATTTTATAATTATTTGAAATGTGGCGTTCGAGATAGATCATTTGCAGAAATCATGGGAGACAAAGAAGACAGAATTTTGCCTCTTTCTTTCTATTGACGCGACTTTGACACACTGACGCACCACAATTTGGTGTCTTTAAAAAATTGCGGCAACAGTGAAATAATACAAAGAAATCGTTCAAAATTGTCTTTCATTGTCTGCGAGGCTACTGGTAAAATACACGTAAAAATAGACAGCAAATATGCCCTAAATAGAAAATTGGTGTTTGGGGGTTGTTGACTATTTTTAGCTTTTGCTCTTAAACATTCTGAGCGACATTATGTTGGTTTTTCCCATGCACCATCACATTTTCCTTTTTTCTGAGGCAGCTATATTGTCTATTTCCTTGTTGTTTGGCTCAGATTGCAATGTCATATGTGGGCCATTCATTAGACGATTAATCTTTATGTTAAGCCCATGTGTTCCGACCTTGAGATGATTTAAAACTACTGGTGGGTGGTGGGGTGGATGTGGGGGTGCCGGGGGCTCGATTTAGGAACAGTGAATTGCAGCCTCATATCTGAGTCTGGAAATGTGTACTGTTATTATGAGCGCATGGGGGATTTGGTACCTAAATAAAATTCACAACAGGGAAATAAACAAAGAAATCGTTCAAAATTGTCTTTCATGTTGCGGCTGCTGGTAGAATACATAAAAATAGACGTAAATATGCCCTAAATAGACAATTGGTGTTTGGGGGATTGTTGACTATTTTTAGCTTTTGCTCTTAAACATTCTGAGCGACATTATGTTGGTTTTTCCCATGCACCATCACATTTTCTTTTTCTGAGGCAGCTATTTTGTCTATTTCCTTGTTGTTTGGCTCAGATTCCAATGTCATGCGTGGGCCATTCATTAGACGATTAATCTTTATGTTAAGCCCATGTGTTCCGACCTTGAGATGATTTAAAACTACTGGTGGGTGGTGGGGTGGATGTGGGGGTGCCGGGGGCTCGATTTAGGAACAGTGAATTGCAGCCTCATATCTGAGTCTGGAAATGTATACTGTTATTATGAGCGCATGGGGGATTTGGTACCTAAATATGGCCGCCGAGCTGCGTGATGTGATTAATCCTCGCATGCGCATCTCGTCTATCTCGTAACTCAGAGAAGCTCCGAGAAATGGAATCTGTTTCTTTTTGTTGTTAATGTTGTCGATTTATTTTATTTCGAAGCAGTACTTTTCTATTGTTATGCAGCTAGCAATGGCTGGTTTTGCAATGTAAACAAATTAAATTATTTGACGCGGTTTGTCAAAACATCACCACCAACAACCCCAACAACACCCGAAACGACAAAAACAGCCAGCAAAAAGCTGCGTTAAACCGATTGTACAACGGAGACACATTTTTGTTGTTGTTGTGTTGTAGTTGTTGTCTAATAGTTTGACTTTTTTCAAAGCACCAATTTCACGTGTTGATATATATTTCTTTTAATTTTTTAATATATTGCTGCAATATCGGATAATCTTGGTGGAATTTTCACAAACTTAGGACAATAAAAATCGAATTGTTCTTCTCTAATGTTGAAAGGCCCAGTGTAGGACCCCTTCCCCTACTTCATCCCATCAGCAGAGTTGAAAGGTGATGCAGCAGAGAGAGAAGGAGAGCGAGAGAGAGAGAGAGAGAGAGAGAGAGAGAGAGAGATCAGAGAGAGTGAGTGTGTGTGTGTGTGTGTGTGTGTGTGTGTGTGTGCTGTGCGTGCGTGGTGTGTGTGTGTGGAGGAGAGAGAGAGAGAGAGAGAGAGAGAGAGAGAGAGAGAGAGAGAGAGAGAGAGGAGAGAGAGAGAGAGAGAGAGAGAGAGAGAGAGAGAGAGAGAGAGAGAGAGAGAGATCAGATATATTAACTTACATAAAAGATTACACCCCCCACACACACACACACACACACACACACACACACACACACCACATACACACACACACACACACACACACACATACACAGCACACACATACACACACACACACACACACACACACACACACACACACACACACACACACACACACACACACACACACACACACACACACTTGCATGTGCATGCATAAATGTGTAAATTTGTATTAATAATTTAGTAATTAATAAACTGACTAACCTTTTAAGAATCTCTCTCTCTCTCTCTCTCTCTCTCTCTCTCTCTCTCTCTCTCTCTCCTCTGCTCTCGCTCTCGCTCTCTCTCTCTCTCTCACGCTCACACATACACACACAGACATAGAGATGCACATATGTGTATATGTGTGTGTAATGTGTGTGTGTGTGTGTGTGTGTGGTGTGTGTGTGTGTGTGTGTGTTGTGTGTGTGTGTGTGGTGTGTTGTGTGACAGAGAGAGAGAGAGAGAGAGAGAAGAGAGAGAGAGAGAGAGTGAGAGAGAGAGAGAGAGAGAGAGAGAGAGAGAGAGAGAGATAGTGAGAGAGAGAGAGAGAGAGAGAGATGAGCCGAGAGAGAGAGAGAGAGAGAGAAGGGAGGCGCAGAACTGTTCGGGAACGGGAAGGGACCCAAAATATGTGAAAGCTCGGGGTGACTTGGAGAGAGGGTGGGGGTTTGGGGTAGGGGTGGGGGTGAACAAATGAATGCGATAATAGAAATGGTGGGAAAGAGGGCAGTTCTTGATGTTTTGATAGTCGCTTGTATTGACCCTGTGTTGAATTTTTTGTTTTGTTTTTGCTTTTTGCGGAGCATGATTTGTCATTCATTTTTCCTTAGTTTTGTTTCCATTTTTCATGCATGCAAATGGGTTTCTTTAATTGTATTGTGCTTGTACGAGACCACACTGTAATTTCCTCACACCTCGATACGTGATAATAAAGTATTTTTGACTTTGACTTTGGACTTGATACAGTGTTACCCATCTTGACCTATAACACAATTCAAATCATTCTATATCTCTCCGTCTCTATCTTTGTCTGCATCTCTCTCTCTCTCTCTCTCTCTCTCTCTCTCTCTCTCTCTCTACTCTCTTCTCTCCTCTCTCTCTCTCTCTTCTTTCTCTTCTGATCTGTCTGTCAATCTCTATCTCTAGATCTCTCTGTCTCTCTGTCATAGTCTCTCTCTCTCTCTCTCTTCTCTCTCCACACACACACATACACACGCACACAGACACAAACACACACACCGACACACACTCTCTGACTGGGGGGGGGTAAATTTGTGTTATTATAGGCCTACATAAATAAATCATTCTATATCTCTCGGTCTCTATCTTTGTCTGCCTCTCTCTCTCGTCTCTCTCTCTCTCTCTCTCTCTCTCTCTCTCTCTCTCTCTCTCACACACACACACAACACAACACACACATACACAACACTTGCACCACACACACAACACACACACACAGACACACACACGCACACACACACGAACACACACGCATACACGCACACACACACACATCACTCACTGAGGGGCGAAGGCCTACATAAATAAATAATTATTTCTATCTCCGTCTCTATCTTTGTCTGTATCTCTGTCTGTCTGTCTCTCTCTCTCTCTCTCTCTCTCCTCTCTCTATCTCTCTCTCTCTCTCTCTCTCTCTCTCTCTCTCTCTCTATCTGAGAGAGAGAGAGAGAGAGATATAGAGATATATATATATATAGATATATATTTATATATATATATATAGTTTGCTTTGATAAAGCTTTTCTGTGTCCAATGTCTTTTTTGTGAACCTTAGAAACAAAACCAGTTAATGTTAACTTTGAGTAATGTTCGTGTTCAAAAAATAAAATAAAAAATTTAAAAATTAAAAATTAAAAAATTAAAAGTTATATAAATTGTGCTGATTTACTTTTTTCTCCCAATGGGGGAGGGACAGTGCCTTATGCAAAGACAGCTGTTTCGATCTTGAGAAGATCTCATCAGTTTGCCTGATTGGCCTGACAAATTGACTGTCCAGTGGATGGCCAACCTGAGCAAAAAAGACATTCTACAAGAGAATGCGTGTCCTGCTCTTGCATCAAATCCTCAAATCCAACAATCCACAATAAAAGCAAACCAGCACAAAGTTAAACCAGAACTAGTAAAATTCTTATGAAAATCTTATGTAAAATGAAGAAAATAATAATGTTCTGAAATTTTAATTTCAAAACCTAATAGACATGACTAGAGAGGGCTAACTACTGAGATGGTATCCAAATTAAGGATAAAAATAGCATGAAAGAAAAATCTCAGTGAATAGCCAGCTCCGTACCACTACTCTGAAGGACTGAAAAGTTAGTGCATTTGAAATGCAGAATAGTTTGCTTTGATAAAGCTTTTCTGTGTCCAATGTCTTTATTTGTGAATCTCAGAAACAAAACTAGTTAATGTTAACTTTGAGTAATGTTCCGTGTTCAAAAAATATAAAAATTAAAAAATAAAAAAATTAAAAATAGTTATATAAATTGTGCTGATTTAATATAAATTTTTTTATTTTTTATTTTTTTTATTTAATTTTTTTTTTTTTTTTTGAAGCTACGAACATTACTCAAAAGTTAACATTAACTGGTTTTGTTTCTGAGGTTCACAAATAAAGACATTGGACACAGAAAAGTCTTTATCAAAGCAAACTATTCTGCATTTCAAATGCACCAACTTTTCAGTCCTTCAGAGTAGGGGTACGGAGCTGGCTATTCACTGAGATTTTTCTTTCATGCTATATACACTATATATATATATATATATAGTGTGTTTGTGTGTGTGTGTGTGTGTGTGTGTGTGTGTGTGTGTGTGTGTGTGTGTGTGTGTGTGTGTGTGGTGTGTGTGTGTGTGTGTGTGTGTGTGTGTGTGTGTGTGTGTGTGTGTGTGTGTGTGTGTGTGTGTGTGTGTGTGTGGTGTGATGTGTAGTGCGTGGTGCGTGTTTGTGTGTGTTTGTGTCGAATCTACATGTTTTCTGGCAACAATTAGTTCAGAGCATATCGGCGATATCTTTTGCATGGTCTGACAGCTCTTGGTGAGTTTGTCGTCTGCTAGATCTAGACTAATTTAAATTTAATTGATGTAAACCTTAGGCCTCAACTTATTTATCCAGAAATCTTTGCTACGCTTTGCGAAACATACACAGGTGATTGTCACTGTTATTGTACACAGAATGGCTAAACAAAAATGCATATAATCTTTGTATTTTCCCATAAGTTTTAGCATGCTTCTCTTACTTCGGTAGCCACTGTTTATCTTGGTGACAAAGACTGCTGTATTACTACGCCATTGATGTCGACTCAGAACAAACTGCAATGTTTCATAAAGCACACACTGATAGTTAGATAACTTAGAAACAGTGATTTGATGCAATTTTACTTCTTATTTTTTGTGTTGATGAGATGCTTTTTGTAAAGGGCGTGTTTTTTTTCTCCAAGACGTCACTACGCACGCAATCACTGTAAGCCGTACAATATCGAAAGGAGCTAAATGCGCAAAAGAAAATAGTGCTTATTTAATTAGCGATTTACTCTGTTTCCCCCCATTTAATTTTGGGTAAAACTTTCTAGGATTGTTAAGTATGCTTACGAAAATTCGAAACAATTGAAATAGCTTTAAAAGCAATTAGTTTACGCCGTAAGCATACCTTCATAGTTTTATTCCTAGGCTATACACCTTGTGTTGGAGAAGACTACCCTGCAGCTATTAGGACACATCGATAATGGCACCGTTCATGCTGTTGCTTTCACACAGTGACTAACTAGGCTGTGATTTGCATTGCATGTATGGCATGCAGTCTAGTCGTTTCCGATCATGACTGGCCAGACAACAGAGGGGGAAGATGCTATTCCGGTGGCTGCTGGGACTAGAATGTGTTAACAGTGGAGACTTGTGCCTTGCCCAGGGTACATCCACTACTCTCTCGGCCAAAGGAGGGACGTCCTTGAGTAAAAATAGTTCCCCATCCTTCTTGAAGTTCTGTGCTTGCAGCTTCCTCTTATTTTTTTCCCCCTTTTTAAACTTGTTTTTATTTTCATAGTAAGATTGATTTTTACAATGACAATACAAAACAAATAGTACCATTCACACATGCAACCGAGACCACATGAGAAATACCTGCGATTACACACACAACACACATCACACACACACAACATGCACACCACACACACACACACAACACAATGCTTTCACATACCACAAGCTTGGTGATTGGATGGGGGGAGGAGAGGGGGGAGGGGAGTGGTAAGACAATTACTGATTGGAGGGGAGGGGGGGGGGTTGGGTGTGTGTAAGACAAATTACAAAGTCAATTCTTGCTATGCGAAGACAGGGACACCGGCGGCAAAACTTGTTTTCGCCTCTGGGACTGGGACAGGGAAAGGGGGTGGGTAGTTGGCAGCGTGGCGGTGGGTTGGTTGGTGGCGGTGGTGGTGGTGGTGGTGGGTGGCTGGTGGTTGTGGTGGTGGTGTGGTTGTGTAGTGAGTTGAGGAGGTGGTGTGGTTGGAAGGGGGAGGGGGAGGGGCGAGGAGGATTGCCAACACCAGTTAGTGATTTAGTTTAATTGCCATTTTGTCTAGATCCCAGTTCTGTAAGTAAAGAGGGCCCCTGTGCGTCTCTATCTCATCTCTATCTTTCGCGCAACCTCATCTATCTGCTCCTATGTATCTCTCTTTTATGTTATGTATTTGCTTTTATTTCTCTC
>JAGGCT020004160.1:0-25000 GCA_017654935.2 Phymorhynchus buccinoides
TTAGACTCCCTCTACCTCCCCGTTCTCGCAATCACTTTCTTCCATTTAAGTCATCTCTCCAACAAAACATACACTCTCTTCAAATTCAAGTCTGCTCATTTACTTTCAAAGTACTTTGTCCCTCCAATGTAATGTGGCTTTGGTGTGTCTGTGTAGTGGTGCGAGAGTTTGTGAGCGCACTGTTTGCAGTCTCTGCGTTTTAGCTGTGTGCATTTATTGATGTGTTGTGAGCCGTACGCCGCGCCCAGTGCGTTTATGTGTGTGCTTAACATATTTTTGACTTTCACTTGTTCCTATTGAGTGGTTTATTAATTATTAATAAACTATTATTATTTGTAGCACTTAGGGTTATTTTTAAGATTAGCGTTATAAACGCTACCACCCATTATATTATTACAATTAAAATAAATAAGTGAAACGAGTGAGCCCCCCCCCCCAAAAAAAGAAAAGAAAAGCCACATGCCCTCTTCACCTGTGAAGTTGCGGGAGAGAGGGAGGCGAAGTGGAGGTAGGTCGGCGAGCGTACAGCTGGAACATGCGGTGCTAGCTTCTCCTTTGGCCCCCCATCACTCCTGTGGATGCAGCGCCCCAGTGGGACTGGTCCACACAATCCCCGCAGAGTCAACAGCGTCACTGCGCCACCACACATCCGGCGGCTTTACGCCAACAAGCTTTAAAGGGACCGACGGAGCGTTTTGCATAAGAAACACGTCAAGATAACAGAAAGAGTTCCTTTCAAGGATCGAACATCACTTTTCTCTGGTTGCTAGAAATTATAAAAGTCAGAATCGGCGATTCCACATTGGCGGAGACGGCCGGAGGAGAGTAAGCCATTGCATGGTGGGGTGGGAGGACACTACTGTGTCGAAGCGGGGTTTTTCTGTAGTTGCAATAAAAATAAATGAGTTCTGTTTCCTTTGTTGTGAACGAAACTCCTTTAGATAAACTGTATAAAACTTTTTAAAGAAAATTAAAAAAAGGCTTGTATTGCGAACATTTTGTGCAAACGACTTGAGTCTAAAAACAGGCGGGCATTAGAAAAGAGACGGCACACGCCTCTAGTTGGGGGAAAGAATTTGAACTTCCAGCACTTCCGCCAAGGAGGAACGCTGATTTGACAGTTGATTTCTAGGAAACCAGCGAGCAAAATGAGTGTTGCAATCTCTGTAAAGGGGTTTTCTGGTGATATGGTCGTGGTTCTTACAAAAACCTCATCCGCAGGGTGCCCCTTTAACAATTGTCCGCGAAAGCCCCAGGTGTTCATGGACTAGAAAAAACAATCGAAGTCAGCCACAGCTGGGCGTTTCTACTTAGGTACATAACGGCAGCATTAAATTGAAAGGAAAATGGTCAGAGCGAAGAAAGAATTGCCGAAAAGATCCGAGTATCTGAACTAGCCCCCCCCCCAAAACTGTTACCGGGACTTCATGCAACAGAGAACCCCGTAGCAGACCAGAAACGGACATCTGAAACACACTCACGTGAGCGTATGAACTGAACGTACCTACACACACACAACACGCACGCAACACAAACACAACTTTCACTCAGTGATGACCCACTCCACAAACCATAAACTAATCACACACACACACACAACACACAACCACACACCACACTTTCACCTCAGTGAGACCCCACTCCAAAAACTAAACTAATCACACCACACACAACACCACTTTCACCTCAGTGATGGCCCCTCCCCAAACTAAAAACTAATCACACACACACACGTGAGAGCTCGCACACACACAACACAACCCCTCACCCTCCACATCTTCGCCCCAGCGATGGGCCCGCTCACAAAATCTCTACAGGGCAGGAGAAAGGGAGGCAAGCGGAGAAAGGGAGGCCCGCGGCCCCCGTGTGGAGCCGGTGAACTCATCAGCTCGTTCCTTGTCGGACATGGAGCGCAGTTCTGGTAGCGGAATGCCGCACACCTCCTGCCAAGACGGCCACCCACATATCGCCCACCCAATCGGCAGCGGCGGCTGCCCGGCGACCCAAGCTGCTCTCCAGGAAAAGACTGGGGCGGGTTCAGGGCTATAGGGTGAGTCTCCTGTGTGATGGGGTTGATGGGCGCCGAGGGGGCAGGTGTGAAGGTCAAGGTTATGGTGGTGTCCAGGTAGGCGATGACCGCGGCAAAGAACCGGAACCACCTTGTTCTCCATGAACTGCATCACGAGAGTCTGCAAAAGTGTTGCTTTAAACTGTAATTCACCGTCAACAAGATCCCTTTTAATAACATATTTTAGGGTCGAGGATGGAGACCTAGAGGATCAAATTGGTGTTGTAGCCATATCTTCCACAGTAATTTTGTTTGCAGTACAGGCTTCAAATGTGGCAGGTTCCTCAGACTGGGTCAAGGTGTGTGGTGCAAAGCAATGCTTACCTTGATGACCTTGACTTAGAAATGGTCCTCTTTGGCAGTGGCTACAATACGACACCACTGGGGTAAGCCCACATAGTCATACATAGTCTTCGATCAGTAGAGCCTGGAGAATGCAGGGCGACATTGAAGCCTTGACCTTGACATTTGACCTTTCACGGCGTTTATGAAAAAATGGGGCTGTTATCTCGACAACCAAGAAGGAATCACTTAAATTTCATGCGGAGCGTATACACCCGAAGGACACAAAGAGGGCGGGAGGTTAAGAGTGGGCGGAGGGGGAGGTACGCGAGGCGGAACAGGCAAGGAATGACTTACGCTCGGCGAACACGTGGTTTAACCCAAGACTCCTCAACCATTCGAACGGATCATCCCAGGCCCGAGAGATGGGAATAACTCCGAACGGTCACACCAAATCTTCATTAAAAAAAATCACCAGAATAACGGTCTAACTCACATTACATTCTGAAAGATGACTATTGAATAGCATGATGAATACTATACAAAGCTACACACTGCACAAAAAAACCATGAATTGCGAATAAAAAAAATCGTATGCATCCGAGCATCGACGCCGAGTCCAATACTGCGTCACGTCACGTGGAAAGAAAGAAAAATTGTGGGGTCACTTATAAAAATCCGTTCAAAAAGACTAGTGGGTGCTTCCCTGCCTGTAAGAACCAAAAACGGACAGCGAGACGAGGTAAAGGAAGAACTAACTTAGATATTACATTGTGGGCAGGGAGAAAGTGAAATGAACGTACTCAGACCTGGCATCCTCAAGAGGGCATAATCGGCGCATATGGTGCACGAGTTGACAAAATTTGTTCGAATTGGCGCTGTCCTAGAGAGGGTTAACACTCAATTCAGTACAAAATATTTTTCACTCATCCTAACAGACCTTTGCGCCTTACTCTTTTCCCTCTCCCTCTTTCTCCACCCGCCTCCTTATACTCCTATAACTAGTGCGTTGAACAAGAAACACCCAAAGGTTAATCAAGTGCTTTGCATTAATTAGTGATCTAATCCTAAAATGGAATGTATGTTCTTACTAGTATATAAGCCATTTTGTAGTGGGCAATATGGTTGAGTGTTTGCTGGTGCAACGTGATACTAGTAATGAATTCGTAAATTGTGGGTCAATATGGTGACGTATAGTTCTTGTGACTGTTTTTAAGCCCTAAATAATATGTTGCTGCTCGATTTTGTAAGTAATTCTATGTTTGCACCAGAACTGCAATTTCTCTGTTATAGGATAATATAGATTTCGTGACTGACTTGACTTGGGTTTTTGTCGGTTTGCTTACACATTTTCCTTGCATGCCGTGTTTTCCTTTCTTTCTGGCCCAATCCCTTCTGTTCCCTTTCGGACACGGACCCCAGATCAGGAACCATTTTAAGTTTCAGGACCCTCGGGCACAACCTGAAGGTTGGCCAGCCTTGTTGACGGGTCCAGTTGGCTGGCTTCCTGGACATGCCAGAGCTCGGCCAGAACAGCCAGCTGCTCCTCTCTAAGAAACGTGGCCACCAGTTTGTGGCGACCCACGAAGAACTCCTGGTTCTCTGAAATAATGACAATGTATGATGTAATAAACTGGATGTATGTAAAACACTGTAGATGTATTATGTAATACACTGCTGTATGTAATGAACTGCCCACTGTCTCTCTCCGTCAGAATGTGCCACCAGTTGTGCAGACCCCTTGAAGAATCCTGGTTCTATGCAAATAATTGAACACTGTACTGTATCATCGATGGAGCTCGAAAAAAATAGAAGTAGCTAAATCAAAAAAATGTATTCATCGTAACTGTGATGAAGAACAAAAGTTTGAAAAAATCCCCATGTTTACTCCCGGATCAGAATATCTTATTTTTTCTATTCTTCGATCGCAAACAGTTCCTGTCAAATTATCAGCCGTAGATGCGTCAGCTGCCGTATGCCGCTCTAACTAAGATTAAAAGAAAGTAGTTAGGCCAGCAAGTTCCGACTTCGGCTGGAGGAAATATTTTCGAAAGTGTTCGCGAAAAAAGGTAGAGAATGGACGGTTAGGCAGAAAGATAGATGACAGTCAGCAAAGGGAAAAGGCAGACAGAGTCCAAAGAGTGACAGATGAGAGGAAGTTACAAGTACAGAAACCCAGGAAGGTTGGGAACTATTTATAGAAAAGACCCCCCACCCCCCCGGGATCCCCACAGGAGGATTCATTTTTCTATTCTTCATGTAAAAGATAGAAAGATTAAGAGTGCCTAAATGTTTGTTGTTATTATTACTACTGCTTGGCTTTATTACAGGTAAGGCGCACAGTGAAAGTGAAATAAAAAACGAATGCGCAGAGAGGGTGAAGGGAAGGAAATCAGAAAAATATTAAAATAGTCAGGACATGAGAAACGCGGATTCAGGGACTAGGACAATTTAAAAAGGGTGACACGAGCATACTCTGCTGCAGAAGTTAAGTTAAATGCAGTGGACATAGAACAGTCATTGTAAGTCACTTAAGATGATCGGACGTTGACGATGGGCTGGTTTGTATTTTTTAATTTTCTCTGTCCCAGGATATCTCCAGAAACCGTTCACAAATAGCGTTCAAATTTGCGCGGAGTGTTGCCACCTTAATAGGAAGAGATCCGCGCAAAACCATTTTCCGTCGTGACGTCTCCAGCGATCGTAATAAATGTGGGACGGAGGGTGGATTGCTCATGCTCCATACGGGGAGCTGGACAACCCCTCCCTCTCCACGAGTCTCACCTGTGCATGGGGATACCGGAGGGTTTTTCGTAAAAATATTCCACCACCTCTGAAAGTTCTGGCTTGTAAATTCCTCTTGTCTCATCTCTGTGACTCAGCCTTTTCCTTTGCTTCCGATCATCTACTATCTTTATGACTATTGCCCAATTTCCCCTACTTTTCCCCCAAAAACATCTTCCCAAGCTTTGAGCCCCTACAAAATCGGAATGTGTCGGTTGACGCTAGCAGGGGGACCAGTGAAAACTGAAAACGGGACACATACGTACCTTACCATATGGCCACATGGCCTGGGAACGCAGAAGAAGAAGCCCTTATTAAAAACGCGGGGAAAAATTGACCTCGCAGTCGATTGTAATATAAGATACATGAATTATTTATCCCAACTGAGAAAAAAAGTTGTAACAATGGTTAAATTATACCGTATTTGGCAAGAAGAAGAAGAAAGAAGAAGAGGTAATAATCGTAAATCACATCAACCAGCACCCTACCTTCCCAGCAGGTCCAGCAGGATGGCGATGCGGCGGGTGGCCCCGCAGGGTGCCCTCCTCGGATCCCGCACCAGAGCCACCGCCGGCCTGAATCCCCGAGAGGAACAGATCCGAACATACTGAGGGTCGAACCCCTGGGGCGAGGCGTGTAGCCCCAGAGACGACGGACGCTGGGCCCCCTTCCACACGCAACGACGAGGAGTGGACCTCCCAGAGGGAGGACCCTCCCAAGCGAGGTTGAGAATGTCCTACTGATGATTGTGGCTTCTCCTTGCAGAGACATTGCAGAAAGAAAAGGAGTCCGCCCGTGATGCAGAGATGGTTAGGTTTCTTCTGCTCCAGCTCTGCCTCTGTTGTCTGCGTGGTGTGAGGGATTTTCCGAAGTGAAGGACCTGGCCTTAACTCAGCTGCACGTCTTCCAGTCCCTTCCATTGAAATCTATCAAACCAAATTAAAAGAAATAGTGCGGTAAGCCTTTTCGTTGTTTTGTGTTTGTTTCGTGAAAGAGTGCACTTCCAAACAGTGAAGTAAATGAGATGAACAAGGAGTACTCGTGTCAACAAGACTGCCAAACATCAACGGAAGTATACATTTACAGCTACATTTTGTTTTACATATCAAGGACAAATTCGGAACAGAGAATACCACACTCAAAAACAGCGTTCATCTAACAAAAGCATAGCTTAAAGCCATCATTCAACTGCGTGTGCATCAATTAATGAAACACAGATTAAACCCGTGACTGACCAGAGAAATAAAGGAAAAAATAATGGGCAAATCATGCCATGAAAAAAGACAACTGAAAGTAGAGCCAGCAAAAAAGGTGTTCTGAGATATAACTCTCGATGTGTTAGAGCAAAAACCACATATCAGGGTCTTCCTTCATCTGAGGACATAATCACCGATGTCATCAGGTCAGTCATACATGATACGTGGTGGCAGTCAAGGGGTTACTCCACCAAAATCAAAACCCTCAGCACGAATCTCAATCATCCCTACAAAGCGAACCACCTGCACTCTTCAGCCCCCTCACCCGCTCTCCTTCCTCCCCTGCCCCACTCCTCCCACTGACATAGATTCTGTGAGGCATCGTCCATGGGCAGTTGGCCGGTCTCCGAGGGATGGAGGCCATGACTGAGCTGGCGGGGGTGTGGGACTGCAGCAGGGTGATGGAGGGCACGGGGGCGATCAGAGCTCGCAGATCATCTATGTGCAGGCAGCATGCAGTTACCTCCCTATAACAAGGACAGGCGATGGGCATTTGAAAAAAACCAAAACAATGTGCCACAGCGAAAGGAAACAAAATAATCAACCACCTAAAAAATCTATAAGTTTCGTGTAAGGCCACATTGAATTGACCGAATCGACCAAAAATGCCAAATATGAATTCAGAAAAAAAGAAATTGGGAGAACTGTTTGCACAAAAAAATAAAATGCCCTCAATTATCCCCGATGTGGGGTTAAAAACAACAACAATGTATGCCTTCTATTTCCCGAAGAAAAACCAACGTTAAAGTTTGGAGATTAGACAACACACGGCATACACACACATACACCACAACCGCACAACTATCATACTATAGAACTCAACTTCGTTAACACGAGTGAGCCAATGAAAGAGAACAACCCATGCATGCATGAGTGAGTGCATCTTTCATGGCTCAACCTACCAGGAATCCGGTGAAGCAGGCCCCCGCCATGCTGGGCAGCTGGATGATGAAGACCACGAGGTGCTGGCAGGTCCTGCATCACTTCTTTGTGTGTACATACGTGCATGCATGTGTGAGTGCATCTCTCATAGCTCAATTAACCTTCCAGGAATCCGGTGAAGCAGGCCCCCACCATGCTGGGCAGCTGGGCAATGAAGATCACGAGGTGCTGGCAGGTCCTGCATCACTTCTTTGTGTGTACATACGTGCATGCATGTGTGAGTGCATCTCTCATAGCTCAATTAACCTTCCAGGAATCCGGTGAAGCAGGCCCCCGCCATGCTGGGCAGCTGGATGATGAAGACCACGTGGTGCTGGCAGGTCCTGCATCACTTCTTTGTGTGTACATACGTGCATGCATGTGTGAGTGCATCTCTCATAGCTCAATTAACCTACCAGGAATCTGGTGAAGCAGGCCCCCGCCACGCTGGGCATCTGGATGATGAAGATCACGAGGTGCTGGCAGGTCCTGCATGCACTTCTTTGTGTGTACATACGTGCATGCATGTGTGAGTGCATCTCTCATAGCTCAATTAACCTACCAGGAACCCGGTGAAGCAGGCCCCCGCCACGCTGGGCAGCTGGGCAATGAAGATCAAGAGGTGCTGGCAGGTCCTGCATGCACTTCTTTGTGTGTACATAACCTGGGTGCAGCTCCCCAAAATGAAAAAAAACCTGAAAGGCAGGGGTCCAAGGACCCATGGTCTCGGCAGGGTACAGGGACAGAGCCCTGACGGACGATTCAGGGGAGCAAGTTAAGAAAGAGAGATAACGACATACAGTTAAATGGACAGACAGACACAGAGTCTTATAATCTTTGTAAAATTATTACATGCCTTTAATTTGTAAACTTCCAAGATAGAAGAACTCAAAGCTCAAAATGCCACAAATCCAATTGTGGTCATTTTAATAGATAAATAAAACAAAATTATGAATTGAAAAAACCACTGAAGTTGCAGTTTCTGGCAACGTTAAACGCTGAAATCAGTGTAGAAATGAAATGAGTAACTAACACCCTGGCAATACGGTGGTGAGTGCCTCTTTCAACGGTTCAACCTACCAGGAATCCTGTGAAGCAGGCCCCCGCCCCCCCCCCCACTCTGGGCAGCTGGATGATGAAAACCACATGGTGCTGGGAGGAGGCCTCAGGCCTCAGGTCCTGCATGCAGTACTGGGCCCCCTTGATCAGGTTCTGGTTCACGTCCCCGCAGTCACACTGCACCACCAGCAGCTTGTGCCCCTCCTGGCTGTCGCTGAAGAACAGCCTGGAAAATAAACACAGCACTTACTTGATTATTCTTATTACAATCAACACCTATACAACATATGTGATTTTCAGTTGTTTGATTGTCTTCCTGTTGCAGTTTGTGGGCCTCTTGGCTGTTGCTGAAGAACAGTTTGGAAAATGAATGAATTACAGCAGTTATCGTCTCATTTTATCCACTTGCACACACACACACACACATGTGCATGTACATGCGCACGACACACACGCACACTCTCTCTCTCTCCCACACATACACCAGCTTCACACAGTATGAATGTGTCAGTACATCAAGCTCTAGGTCACACAGAAACCCAGACATTCTCTTGGAAATGTCCATCTCAGTCAGCCACACAGACAATAGGATGAAAGAAAGTGGGGAAAAGCTTACCTAAAAAAAGGTACCAAAATAAAAAGGGGGGGGGGGGGTGAGCGGGATAGAAAATAAGGGGAAAAAAGAGGGGGGGGGAGAGAAAATGAACAAGAAAAAATGAGAAAAGGAAGGAAAAAAGAAAAGAAAGGGTTAAAAATGAAGGCGGAAGAGGTGGTGGGTTGCTTGATGAGTGAGCAAGATAGCGGAGAGTGGATGAATGATTGGGTGTGGTGTGAGAGTTACTTATTTGTTAATGTAAAATTATTTTTTTGTTTCATACTTTTATTTAATATATTGTTTTTATCTTACACAGTGGAAGACAAGTTTCCATGTGCGTTGTACAATGCCAATGGACAATAAAGTAACTTATGACTTATTTTCTTTGAAATTATTCATTTTCAAGTGAGGCGGTGAAGTATTTTGTTTCGTCAGTCACAGTGCACCAGCAGCAGCTAGAGCCCTTTCCTGGCTGTTACTTTAGAACAGTCTGGGGAATAGATGAATTACAGTAGTTATCCCCCTTTTTTTTGGCTTAACCTTTTCGCCGCCAGCCATTTCTCACCCCAAAATGGCCATTCAACTTAATCTGGGTAGAGAAGAAAAATTATATGCAATATTGGGAATTCTTCTGTGACATGTGTAACATTAGGCCTATCCTTTCCTCCCAAAATTAAGAAAATAAGGTTCTTTGGATTACAGGACCTGATTTGATGCCTTTTAGTGACATGGGTGTTGAATCACTGTGGTGCATAAATGCGAAACTGGCGGTGAAAGGGTTTAAGGCTGTGTCAGAACCAATTGACATAGGCTAGAACACCAAGGCTACATGAACATGTTTATGCTCTGCAGAGTTATGCGGGGATTGTCTTTAGCCATGACAAGCTCCTAGCATAACACCGCCAGTCTCCAAAATCCTCCGAAGTCGGAGTGTGGCTGACCACGTGGCGGGGTAATCAAAAACGGTCACACACGCGAATGTTCTCATCCCTATCTGGTGCATTTGTACCATAGTGTTCAAGTGTTTTAGCTGCTGGGATGATCCCTGCGAGTCCTTTAGCCAGGGTATGACAACAACAACACAACAACAGTCATAATAAGTTAATTTTCATCACAAGACGAAAAACAATGTTCACACATTTAGCAGTCTCAACCATATGCTCGTCAGATAATACATTTTGCGTGCATGCACATATGCTAAGATACATGTATATATGCAAACACACACACTCAACCTCACATATTATGCACCGTTTTTGTACATACAGGAGTTCACACATTTACATACACCAACTGTCCCCATTTTTTGGCGCTAAACAAAGCTATAAATGGAAATGTGCCAGCGATTCACTGTACAGTGGAACCTCCCTTATAAGACCTTAAAAAATCATCCAAAATGAGGTCTTATAAGGGAGGGGTCTTATAAGGGAGTCATTTTAATACTTACAAAGAAGGGCAATGTCCTCAGAGAAGTAGGTCTTATGTAGGATTGAGTCTTATAATGGGAGGTCTTATATTATAAGGGAGGTTCTACTGTACATATATGAGTTCACACACATACACCAACTTTTGTGCGTTATTTAAACTAAGCTATCAGTGGAAATGTTAGCGATTTTCAATGTATCAAGAAACGATGTACCAGACCCGTTTACCCCTTACACAAGTCTTGAGTAGTCTGGGTAGGTGAAATGAGTAGTTTGGGCTCAAAATGTGTAGTTTTTTTATTCATGAAACCATCAAACAATGTTCACTGAAAATGAGTAATTAGAGCATTATTTTCAATTTTGAAGAGTAGTAGTAGGTCCAAATTGAGTAGAATACTACTAGAAAAGAGTAGAGTAAACAGGTATGGATGACTCTGCCAATGCGCAGTAGTTTTGTTTATTGTCACAGACCTGAGCTGCTGGCAGAACTGTTGCTCAGTGTCGAAGGCCTGCAGTGACAGCAGGGTGACGTTGCACACCGGCAGACTGTCCTGCAGTGTCACTCTCTCCTGCTCTGTCAGCAGCTTGGCATGTGTCGTCACCTGACATAGCGCACATAACATACACACACCATCATCATCATCAACTACACACCAGTCAGCAAATTCATGTACAGGCATAAAGATATAAATCATTTATGTTTATTTCAGACAGAGCTATAAGCTCCTTACAATCACTTACATGGTGGACCGATATATCCAAGTAAAATCAAAATCGTCGCTGCCTGTCAATTACATTTTCCTGAAGTTTCTCATCCTGGGGATTTTTTCCCCCCTCTTAACTCTATAAGACGGAAGTCAAAAGTTTTTACACTCCAAAAACTAGAAGCCATGAGTTTTAGCACCCCAAGAATGGAAGCCACAAGTTCTGACACTCCAAAAACTGGAAGCTACAAGTTTTGGCATCCCCCAAATCTGGAAGTTACAAGTTTTGGCATCCCCCAAATCATCAAGAAGTTACAAGTTTTGGCATCCCCCAAACCAGAAGTTACAAGTTTTGGCATCCCCCAAACCAGAAGTTACAAGTTTTGGCATCCCCCCAAACTGGAAGCTACAAGTTTTGGCATCCCCCAAATCATCAGAAGTTACAAGTTTTGGCACCCCCCCAAATCGGAAGCTACAAGTTTTGGCATCCCCCCAAACCGGAAGCTACAAGTTTAGGGCAAAAACTGGAAGCTAACAAGTTTGGCATCTTCCAAAACCGGAAGCTACAAGTTCTGACACCCCAAACACCGGAAGCTACAAGTTCTGACACTCCAAACAACTGGAAGCTACAAGTTCTGACACTCCAAACACTGGAAGCTACAAGTTCTGACACTCCAAACACTGGAAGCTACAAGTTCTGACACTCCAAACACTGGAAGCTACAAGTTCTGACACTCCAAACACTGGAAGCTACAAGTTCTGACACTCCAAACAACGGAAGCTACAAGTTCTGACACTCCAAACAACGGAAGCTACAAGTTCTGACACTCTAATAACACTCCAAACACCGGAAGCTACAAGTTCTGACACCCCAAACACCGGAAGCTACAAGTTCTGACACCCCAAACACCGGAAGCTACAAGTTCTGACACTCCAAACACCGGAAGCTACAAATCTTTGGCAAGCCCCATTTCCTAGCGTGAAGCGGAAAACTAGCACCCTGCTTTTGATAATATAAACCTATCCATACTCATCGATTCCCTCTCCTGCATAACACAGATTCTTTTTCCCTACCTGCGCTATCATCATGGTCCCTTGGTGCAGATGGTCCAGTCACTGCAGCAACTGCACAGACTATAATTATCTTGAAGTTGCTTCTTTTCACAAAACAAGCAATAAATCAAGCATAAATCTGGCCGTATTTTTCTAAGCATTTTACCTGTGCCATGAGCATGGTGCCTTGCTGCAGATGGTCCACTCACAATTGCACAGACTATAATTATCTTGAAGTTGCTTCTTTTCACAAAACAAGCAATAAATCAAACAGAAATCTGGCTGCATTTTTCTAAGTATTTTACCTGCGCCATGAGCCTTGCTGCAGATGGTCCAGTTACTGCAGCAATTGCACAGAAGTTGCCTCTTTTCACAAAACAAGCAGAAATCCCGTATTTTTCTAAGCATTTTACCTGCGCCATGAGCATGGTGCCTTGCTGCAGGTGCAGCTGCAGTCGGTGGTGCAGGTACTGCAGCAGGTGTTCGTGCTGCTGGAGGTCGTGGTACACCTCGCTCCAGCGCAGGTCGGAGGACCTCACCACTGCGTCGGGCGTCGCGCACCACAGCAGCATGCGCTGGCTCTCCTCCAGCACCTGGCAGGGTAAGACAGGTTACGTTGTTTTGTTAAAGAGGGACACATATGGACACACACACACACACATTGTGATTATTGATTGTGGTTCGTTTTTCTCCAGTTTATGCTTCTTATCTATTTGCCTTAATTGTTTTTCTTATTAATTCATGACAACAGGATGTAAAAAAAGCTTTATCAAGCTTATTCTTTTATCGTCAATAAAGATCATTTTGGACTCGACTTGACCACACACAAGCATGCACACACAAGCACGCACGCACACACACACACACACACACATATTTGTCTAATATTACGTGTAGTGGATAGACGTTAAATGAAAGACACACACACACACATGCGCGCGCACGCTTACACAATGCGAGGTCCTATAACCACTAGACCTCTTTTTTTTTTTTCATTTTTCATATATCACAAGTGATGGATAGACGTTAAATAAAAGACACACACACACATGCTTACACAATGCAAGGTCCTCACTACTAGACCTCTTTTATTTATTTTTTGTGTGTCTAATATCACAAGTGGTGGATAGACGTTAAATAAAAGACACACACACACAAGCTTGCACACATGTTCGAGGAAGCAAAGTTTCTGTATATACCTAAGGTTGGGGCCATGGAAGTCCAAACCTGGATATTTATTATGAGGAGAGTACACTACGAAGAAAGAAGATGTCTGGGATTGTTAATTTTAAGTTTGTCACAAGTGCCTGAATACAGGTTTCTATCATTTGAAACCATACCAAAAACTCATTGTAATGGACATTTTATTATTTCTGGTCATTTTAATCTGTGTAGGGCTTACAGAATTACCTCATATGGACAAGAGAACATATCGTTTGTGAAATTCAAAAACCTTGTATCTCAATTTTGGTAGTTTTGAGAAAAATGAAAAAAAAAAAGTTTTAAAAATTACCGCATTTACCACAATTGATTAACTATGATAATAATTATGTTGTTCAAGACATTGCGAGTTTAGTCCTGCATTTTGTTACAAAAAAAAAAATTTAATACTTCAAAAGAACGAAGATACGAGGTTTTTGTCCTTTAACTAGATCTGAATTTGGGACTTACGATTTTTTTCTTCCATTTACACAACCTCATTTACCCCAGATAGAAAGTCATTAGAGATACAGAGCTTTTGGTGGAAGGTGGAAGGAAAAATTAGAAAGCTAAAGACTAGAGACTAGTTATCTAACTCAAAAATCGAGATACGATGTTTTTGAATTTCACCGACGACATATACTTTTCAATCATAGGCATTACAACACAGACAAGTACAACTTTGGGGTGGGGATGAGGGGAACAACCAGATACTTCGTTAAACTACAAAAAATAGCTGCAAATCAGAGCTATGGGGGAACAACAACACCACCTGATGGTAGCTGGGTGGTTAATAACGACAGGAGAAAAAAGAACATGGACAGCTTGCAGAGTGAAAAGGGGAAGGATGGTAGGGGGAAACAGGATGAAGAAAGTAAGGTTAAACAGAAATGCAAAAACAAATCAATTTTGTGAGTGCATTTTAGCTGTCTCTAAGTCGAAAGCCAAAAAGTCAAAGTCAAAAATACTTTATTATCTCGTTAGGGGAAATTACAGTGTGGTCTAGTAGACAAGCACGATACAAGCAAGGAAACACATTTGCATGCATTAAAAACGGAAACAAAACTAAGAAAAAATGGACAAGTCATGCTTCGCAAGAAGTTGGACATATTTTAGAGTCGATACAAGCGACTATCAACTCACACTCATTTACATGGAAGACCATTGAATGTTAAAGGAGGCAACTATCAATTTTTAAAATGCAAATGATATATTTTTTTGCTTACAATGGATGTCTTGCCCCAAATAAAAAACACCATTCTCCAAAGCAAAAGGGCTTTAAGAATGCTCATATGACACCTCTCCATCAATTCTCTTTAACAGAGTATTATTCTGGAAGACTTTAGGCGAATACACTCAGATTTCTTAACTTAAGCCTTCTAACAGACCAGAGAGGGAGATACCTACCAACAGAGACGATCTTTTAGAAGATAAACTAATACTGTTAACTCTCAATGGAAAGACATTCTTCCTAACAAAAAGAAAGCCAATTCTCTGCATTATAACGCATACACAAAAACTAACAAGGTGGGATGAGGCTGAGGAACATAAAATGGTTAAAACAAGACAGATTTTAGTGTTCAAGACAACAAACGACCAGTTATTTCGGTTGCAGATCTAATGAGAAAATTAAAACATGCCTCTTCAGTGGCTTTATTCACGATTTCGGCCTGATAATCGATCTCAATGTGAGTGGAATTCACAACTTTTGTTGGATCAGATTTTAGTCATACACTAGGCGCAACGCATTTTAAGGCGCAGGGGTCTGAGTTGAGGAAAAAAAAGTATTGCCTTGTAGTCCGTAAAATACGGTAGGTTAAAGATTAAAATCAAGTACATCTTCAACACAAAACCAAGAGCAGCACACCAACACAATGCAATCATCTGTAAAGGAAGGTAACGCAGGCTAGCACTCGACTACTATCAAAGAGATCGTTTCCTTAAATTGTGTTTTAAGGATCGCTTTCAGTGTTTCCCATAAAGCACATTTGTGCGTCCCTGAAGCACTAAAACCAGGAAGGGACTCTTTAATTTCAGCACTGTGCATCCCAGGGACGCACATGTTTTTCACAGACCAAGTTTAATCTCTCTACTCTCTGTTATGTGCGTGAGCATGCGCAAAGTATTACACATGATTTTGCGTGACAAGGCAGGTATGTAGCTTGTGTGTTTCGCACATTCACCTTCACTGAAGTAGGCTTTTTAAGTGTTGATTGGGGACCCTTAAACATTTCAAAAGGACCCTTAAAATTTTGCACAGGGGGTCCCTGGGACCCTCACATTCGATCCTTATGGGAAACACTGGCTTTGTTTAAAAATGGTAAAAGAGAAGAAGGGTTAGACAGCACTCTTTCCTACACCATTTCTAGTAAGCATGATTACTGTCCACAAAAATTTTGTTCAAATGCTTTCGTAACATTTACAGCATTCCTGCAAAATAACATATAAAGGAGAAAAAAAAGAATAAATAAAAAGCAATCGAAAAAAGTATATTTGAAAATTCCCACATCTAAATAAAATTGTTAGACAAAACTCCAACATTTAAACTGATACTCTGCCCACATCCCCTCCCCTCCCCCTCCCCTCCCCTCCCCCAATAAATTCCAACAATAAGCTTTTTGTAACTTTTTATGCAATGTTTGTTCAGAGCACACAAAAAAACCAAACTTCACAAATATAACCTAATGCTCAACTCATTCAAGTCGTTCCAGCCATATATGTGCCGGAATTAATAGATAGCTGTCAATTTTGATGCATTTGCTTCAAGGGAAGTAAATCTGTGTGCACACCATACCTTGGTCACTTCTAAGCTCGCTTCGCTCCCTTAGACCACAAATTTTGCCTCTGACTTTGCTTTTGTAGAGGTTTGTTGTGGGTAAACCAATTGGTGTAGAGAGTTTTTCTATATAAAGTCTATTATATAAAAAAGTCTGATCTACCACTTCCCTATGTCTAAACCTGAAGTAAAACCCTGTAATCTTCTTTTTTTTTCTCCTTTTGTTTATGCATGTTTTGTTTGTGTGTATGGCTTGGAGTGATTTGTGAGTTTTTTTAATAATTCAAATCGTTGCGATGCGAACGAGTTAAGAGTTAGTTAAGTAAAATATATAAGATTTTAAAAAAAGAAAAAAGTGACCTTACAACTGTTACATCTCAACAGAACAATAATGGTTAGCACACAATTTCCAGTTACAAGAAACCCAGATTCATTTACGCAAAAAAACAAGACAAATGTCTCATTAAGTTGTTTTCTAAATATTTTCTTTAAAAAAATAATCTATCTATATTTATCTCACGACATTGTTTCATGGACACTCAATCATGTCTTTCATATATCACGCTGTAAATAGCATTTACCCAACTGCAGCGTTGACTACAGTTCTACGCAAAATAATAAAATCATGATGTTTAATGTTAAGACTCATCTGACTGCAATCTTTCAAAAACCCTTTCACCGCCAATGTCGCATTTATGCACCACAATGTTTTAACATCCATGTCACTAAAAGGCATCAAATCAGGGCCTGTTATCCAAAGACCCTATTTTCTTAATTTCGGGAGGTAAGGATAAGCCTAATGTTATACATGTCACAGAGGAATTCGCAATATTGCAGATACTTTTTTTTTCTTTACCTAGCTAAATTTAAGGGGTTTTTTTGGTTGAGAAATGGCTGGCGGCGAAAGTGTTAATCGTTTACTCTTGAAATGTAAAATACTTGGCATTTTAGTTTTTAGTAGCTTTGGTATGAATAACATTGCACACATTATATTCTGTATCTGCCAAAACGGACATCAAAATTGTTTGCTACAAAAGGAAAAAAGAAGTATAAAAAAAATCAGGTACAAAGAGGCACACTTGCGAAGGTCTACACAAAAAAAGAAGCTGTGCTTAGAACGTTATTTGTAACTCAGCAGTGTCACAGAGTTACTCACCTTGGCGGCCAACTCTGATCTGTAGTTCGAGTTGTGTGAGCGCCAGCGTCCCTAAACATATTGTGGGCAATCTTGTGTGTTATTTTTTTCCCTCTGTGTGTGTGTGTGTGTGTTTTCCATAATGTGCATATGTATGTCTTTAAGACATTACATATGCACATTATGGAAACACACACACACACACACAGAGGGAAAAAATAACACACAAGATTGCCCACAATATGTTTAGGGACGCTGGCGCTCACACAACTCGAACTACAGATCAGAGTTGGCCGCCAAGGTGAGTAACTCTGTGACACTGCTGAGTTACAAATAACGTTCTAAGCACAGCTTCTTTTTTTGTGTAGACCTTCGCAAGTGTGCCTCTTTGTACCTGATTTTTTTTATACTTCTTTTTTCCTTTTGTAGCAAACAATTTTGATGTCCGTTTTGGCAGATACAGAATATAATGTGTGCAATGTTATTCATACCAAAGCTACTAAAAACTAAAATGCCAAGTATTTTACATTTCAAGAGTAAACGATTAACACTTTCGCCGCCAGCCATTTTTAGCACAAAAACCATATTTAACTGGGTAGAGAAGAAAAAAAAGTATCTGCTATATTGGGAATTCCTGTGTGACATGTATAACATTAGGCCTATCCTTACCTCCCAAAATTAAGAAATAGGGTCTTTGGATAACAGGCCCTGATTTGATGCTTTTTTAGTGACATGGTATTAAACCATTGTGGTGCATAATGCGACATTGGCGGTGAAAAGGTTAAGGCTTGCAGTCAGATGAGTCTTAACATTAAACATCATGATTTTATTATTTTGCGTAGAACTGTAGTCAACGCTGCAGTTGGGTAAATGCTATTTACAGCGTGATATATGAAAGACATGATTGAGTGTCCATGAAACAATGTCGTGAGATAAATATAGATAGATTATTTTTTTAAAGAAAATATTTAGAAAACAACTTAATGAGACATTTGTCTTGTTTTTTTGCGTAAATGAATCTGGGTTTCTTGTAACTGGAAATTGTGTGCTAACCATTATTGTTCTGTTGAGATGTAACAGTGTAAGTCACTTTTTTCTTTTTTTAAAATCTTATTATTTTACTTAACTAACTGTTAACTCGTTCGCATCGCAACGATTTTGAATTATTAAAAAAACCTCACAAATCACTCCAGCCATACACACAAACAAAACATGCATCAACAAAAGGAGAAATGAAAGAAGATTACGGGTTTTTACTTCAGGTTTAGACACATAGGGAAGTGGTAGATCAGACTTTTTTTTATATATAGACTTTATATAGAAAAACTCTCTACACCAATTGGTTACCCCACAACAAACCTCTACAAAAGCAAAGTCAGAGGCAAAATTGTGGTCTAAGGGAGCGAAGCGAGCTTAGAAGTGACCAAGATATGGTTTGCACACAGATTTACTTCCCTTGAAGCAAATGCATCAAAATTGACAGCTATCTATTAATTCCGCACATATATGGCTGGAACGACTTGAATGAGTTGAGCATTAGGTTATATTTTGTGAAGTTGGTTTTTTTGTGTGCTCTGAACAACATTGCATAAAAAGTTACAAAAATGCTTATTGTTGGAATTTATTGGGGGAGGGGAGGGGAGGGAGGAGGGGAAGGGGATGTGGGCAGAGTATCAGTTTAAATGTTGGAGTTTTGTCTACAATTTTTATTTAGATGTGGGAATTTTCAAATATACTTTTTTCGATTGCTTTTTATTTATTCTTTTTTTTCTCCTTTATATGTTATTTTGCAGGAATGCTGTAAATGTTACGAAAGCATTTGAACAAAATTTTTGTGGACAGTAATCATGCTTACTAGAAATGGTGTAGGAAAGAGTGCTGTCTAACCCTTCTTCTCTTTTACCATTTTTAAACAAAGCCAGTGTTTCCCATAAGGATCGAATGTGAGGGTCCCATGGACCCCCTGTGCAAAATTTTAAGGGTCCTTTTGAAATGTTTAAGGGTCCCCAATCAACACTTAAAAGCCTACTTCAGTGAAGGTGAATGTGCGAAACACACAAGCTACATACCTGCCTTGTCACGCAAAATCATGTGTAATACTTTGCGCATGCTCACGCACATAACAGAGAGTAGAGAGATTAAACTTGGTCTGTGAAAAACATGTGCGTCCTTGGGATGCACTGTGCTGAAATTAAAGAGTCCCTTCCTGGTTTTAGTGCTTCAGGGACGCACAAATGTGCTTTATGGGAAACACTGAAAGCGATCCTTAAAACACAATTTAAGGAAACGATCTCTTTGATAGTAGTCGAGTGCTAGCCTGCGTTACCTTCCTTTACAGATGATTGCATTGTGTTGGTGTGCTGCTCTTGGTTTTGTGTTGAAGATGTACTTGATTTTAATCTTTAACCTACCGTATTTTACGGACTACAAGGCGATACTTTTTTTTTCCTCAACTGAGACCCCTGCGCCTTAAAATGCGTTGAGCCTAGTGTATGACTAAAATCTGATCAAACAAAAGTTGTGAATTCCACTCACATTGAGATCGATTATCAGGCCGAAATCGTGAATAAAGCCACTGAAGAGGCATGTTTTAATTTTCTCATTAGATCTGCAACCGAAATAACTGGTCGTTTGTTGTCTTGAACACTAAAATCTGTCTTGTTTTAACCATTTTATGTTCCTCAGCCTCATCCCACCTTGTTAGTTTTTGTGTATGCGTTATAATGCAGAGAATTGGCTTTCTTTTTGTTAGGAAGAATGTCTTTCCATTGAGAGTTAACAGTATTAGTTTATCTTCTAAAAGATCGTCTCTGTTGGTAGGTATCTCCCTCTCTGGTCTGTTAGAAGGCTTAAGTTAAGAAATCTGAGTGTATTCGCCTAAAGTCTTCCAGAATAATACTCTGTTAAAGAGAATTGATGGAGAGGTGTCATATGAGCATTCTTAAAGCCCTTTTGCTTTGGAGAATGGTGTTTTTTATTTGGGGCAAGACATCCATTGTAAGCAAAAAAATATATCATTTGCATTTTAAAAATTGATAGTTGCCTCCTTTAACATTCAATGGTCTTCCATGTAAATGAGTGTGAGTTGATAGTCGCTTGTATCGACTCTAAATATGTCCAACTTTTTGCGAAGCATGATTTGTCATTCATTTTTCCTTAGTTTTGTTTCCATTTTTAATGCATGCAAATGTGTTTCCTTGCTTGTATCGTGCTTGTCTAACTAGACCACACTGTAATTTCACCTAATGTGATAAAGTATTTTTGACTTTGACTTTTTGGCTTTCGACTTAGAGACAGCTAAAATGCACTCACAAAATTGATTTGTTTTTGCATTTCTGTTTAACCTTACTTTCTTCATCCTGTTTCCCCCTACCATCCTTCCCCTTTTCACTCTGCAAGCTGTCCATGTTCTTTTTTCTCCTGTCGTTATTAACCACCCAGCTACCATCAGGTGGTGTTGTTGTTCCCCCATAGCTCTGATTTGCAGCTATTTTTTGTAGTTTAACGAAGTATCTGGTTGTTCCCCTCATCCCCACCCCAAAGTTGTACTTGTCTGTGTTGTAATGCCTTTGATTGAAAAGTATATATCGTCGGTGAAATTAAAAAACATCGTATCTCGATTTTTTAGTTAGATACATAGTCTCTAGTCTTTAGCTCTCTAAATTTTCCTTCCACCTTCCACCAAAAGCTTGTATCTCTAATGACTTTCTATCTGGGGTAAATGAGGTTGTGTAAATGGAAGAAAAACTTGTAAGTCCCAAATTCAGAACTAGTTAAGGACAAAAACCTCGTATCTTCGTTCTTTTCAAGTATTAAATTTTTTTTAACAAAATGCAGGACTAAACTCGCAATGTCTTGAACAACATATTAATCATAGTTAATCAATTGTGGTAAATGCGGTTAAATTTTTAAAACTTTTTTTTTTCATTTTTCTCAAAACTACCAAAATTGAGATACAATGTTTTTGAATTTCACCAACGATATGTTCTCTTGTCCATATGAGGTAATTCTGTAAGCCCTACACAGATTAAAATGACCAGAAATAATAAAATGTCCATTACAATGAGTTTTTGGTATGGTTTCAAATGATAGAAACCTGTATTCAGGCACTTGTGACAAACTTAAAATTAACAATCCCAGACATCTTCTTTCTTCGTAGTGTACTCTCCTCATAATAAATATCCAGGTTTGGACTTCCATGGCCCCAACCTTAGGTATATACAGAAACTTTGCTTCCTCGAACATGTGTGCAAGCTTGTGTGTGTGTGTCTTTTAAGATTAACGTCTATCCACCGACTTGTGATATTAGAACACACAAAAAATAAATAAAAGAGGTCTAGTAGTGAGGACCTTGCAGTTTGTGTAAGCATGTGTGTGTGTGTCTTTTATTTAACGTCTATCCATCACTTGTGATATATGAAAAATGAAAAAAAAAAAAGAGGTCTAGTGGTTATAGGACCTCGCATTGTGTAAGCGTGCGCGCGCATGTGTGTGTGTGTGTCTTTCATTTAACGTCTATCCACTACAACGTATTATTAGACAAATATGTGTGTGTGTGTGTGTGTGCGTGCGTGCGTGTGTGTGCATGCTTGTGTGTGTCAAGTCGAGTCAAAATGATCTTTATTGACGATAAAAGAATAAGCTTGATAAAGCTTTTTTTACATCCTGTTGTCATGAATTAATAAGAAAAACAATTAAGGCAAATAAATAAGAAGCATAAACTGGAGAAAAACGACCACAATCATTAATCACATTGTTGTGTGTGTGTGTGTGTCCATATGTTTCCCTCTTTAACAAAACAACGTAACCTGTCTTACCCTGCCAGGTGCTGGAGGAGAGCCAGCGCATGCTGCTGTGGTGCGCGACGCCCGACGCAGTGGTGAGGTCCTCCGACCTGCGCTGGAGCGAGGTGTACCACGACCTCCAGCAGCACGAACACCTGCTGCAGTACCTGCACCACCGACTGCAGCTGCACCTGCAGCAAGGCACCATGCTCATGGCGCAGGTAAAATGCTTAGAAAAATACGGGATTTCTGCTTGTTTTGTGAAAAGAGGCAACTTCTGTGCAATTGCTGCAGTAACTGGACCATCTGCAGCAAGGCTCATGGCGCAGGTAAAATACTTAGAAAAATGCAGCCAGATTTCTGTTTGATTTATTGCTTGTTTTGTGAAAAGAAGCAACTTCAAGATAATTATAGTCTGTGCAATTGTGAGTGGACCATCTGCAGCAAGGCACCATGCTCATGGCACAGGTAAAATGCTTAGAAAAATACGGCCAGATTTATGCTTGATTTATTGCTTGTTTTGTGAAAAGAAGCAACTTCAAGATAATTATAGTCTGTGCAGTTGCTGCAGTGACTGGACCATCTGCACCAAGGGACCATGATGATAGCGCAGGTAGGGAAAAAGAATCTGTGTTATGCAGGAGAGGGAATCGATGAGTATGGATAGGTTTATATTATCAAAAGCAGGGGTGCTAGTTTTCCGCTTCACGCTAGGTAAATGGGGTGCCAAGAACTTGTAGCTTCCGGTGTTTGGAGTGTCAGAACTTGTAGCTTCCGGTGTTTGGGGTGTCAGAACTTGTAGCTTCCGGTGTTTGGGGTGTCAGAACTTGTAGCTTCCGGTGTTTGGAGTGTCAGAACTTGTAGCTTCCGTTGTTTGGAGTGTCAGAACTTGTAGCTTCCGTTGTTTGGAGTGTCAGAACTTGTAGCTTCCAGTGTTTGGAGTGTCAGAACTTGTAGCTTCCGTTGTTTGGAGTGTCAGAACTTGTAGCTTCCAGTGTTTGGAGTGTCAGAACTTGTAGCTTCCGGTGTTTGGAGTGTAAAAACTTGTGGCTTCAGGTTTTTGGAGTGCACAAAACTTAGTAGCTTCCGTTTTTGGTGGATGCCATAACATTGTAGCTTCCGGTTTGGAAGATGCCAAAACTTGTAGCTTCCAGTTTTGCCCAAACTTGTAGCTTCCGGTTTGGGGGATGCCAAAACTTGTAGCTTCCGGTTTTGGGGGGTGCCAAAACTTGTAACTTCTGATTTGGGGGAGTGCCAAAACTTGTAATTTCCGGTTTTGGGAGTGCCAAAACTTGTAACTTCTGGTTTGGGGGATGCCAAAACTTGTAACTTCTGATTTGGGGGATGCCAAAACTTGTAACTTCTGATGATTTGGGGGATGCCAAAACTTGTAACTTCTGATTTGGGGGATGCCAAAACTTGTGGCTTCCAGTTTTTTTGGAGTGTCAGAAAACTTGTGGCTTCCATTCTTGGGGTGCTAAAACTCATGGCTTCTAGTTTTTGGAGTGTAAAAACTTTTGACTTCCGTCTTATAGAGTTAAGAGGGGGGAAAAAATCCCCAGGATGAGAAACTTCAGGAAAATGTAATTGACAGGCAGCGACGATTTTGATTTTACTTGGATATATCGGTCCACCATGTAAGTGATTGTAAGGAGCTTATAGCTCTGTCTGAAATAAACATAAATGATTTATATCTTTATGCCTGTACATGAATTTGCTGACTGGTGTGTAGTTGATGATGATGATGGTGTGTGTATGTTATGTGCGCTATGTCAGGTGACGACACATGCCAAGCTGCTGACAGAGCAGGAGAGAGTGACACTGCAGGACAGTCTGCCGGTGTGCAACGTCACCCTGCTGTCACTGCAGGCCTTCGACACTGAGCAACAGTTCTGCCAGCAGCTCAGGTCTGTGACAATAAACAAAACTACTGCGCATTGGCAGAGTCATCCATACCTGTTTTTTCTACTCTTTTCGTTTAGTATTCTACTCAATTTGGACTATTTTTTATCGAACCCTATTTACTCTTCAGAAAATTGAAAATAATGTGACTCATGAAAATAAGAAACTGAGGGTACTCTACTAAAAATTTTCAGTGAACATTGTTTGATGGTTTATTGAATAAAACTACACATTTTGAGCCCAAACTACTAATTTCACCTACCCACAAACTACTCAAGACTTGTGTAAGAGGGTACACGGGTCTGGTCATCGTTTCTTGATACATTGAATCGCTAACATTTCCACTGATAGCTTAGTTTAAATAACGCACAAAAGTTGGTGTATGTGTGTGAACTCATATATGTACAGTAGAACCTCCCTTATAAGACCTCCCATTATAAGACTCCTCTCCCGACATAAGAGACCTACTTTGAGACATTGCCCTTCCTTGTAAATAATTAAAATTACCTCCCTTATAAACCCCTCCCTTATAAGACCTCATTTTGGATGATTTTTTAAGGTCTTATAAGGGAGGTTCCACTGTACAGTAGAATCGCTGACATTTCCATTGATAGCTTTGTATTTTTAGCGCCAAAAAATTGGGGACAGTTTGTGTATGTAAATGTGTGAACTCCTGTATGTACAAAAACGGTGCATAATATGTGAGGTTGAGTGTGTGTGTTTGCATATATACATGTATCTTAGCATATGTGCATGCACGCAAAATGTATTCTTCTGACGAGCATATGGTTGAGACTGCTAAATGTGTGAACATTGTTTTTCGTCTTGTGATGAAAATTAACTTATTTGACTGTTGTTGTTGTTGTTGTTGTCATACCCTGGCTTAAGTGCGACTGACTCCAGGGATCATCCCAACAAAGGAAACGCTTGAACACTATGGTACAAATGCACCAGATAGGGATGAGAACATTACGTGTGGTGACCGTTTTTGATTACACCGCCACAAGGACTGCCACACTCAACCTCAGAAGGATGTATTAGAGACGGTGATAGTTTT
>JAGGCT020004160.1:27500-29694 GCA_017654935.2 Phymorhynchus buccinoides
TTTTTTTTTTTTTTTTTTTTTTTTTTTTTTTTTTTTTTTTTTTTTTTTTTTTTTTTTTTTTTTTTTTTTTTTTTTTTTTTTTTTTTTTTTTTTTTTTTTTTTTTTTTTTTTTTTTTTTTTTTTTTTTTTTTTTTTTTTTTTTTTTTTTTTTTTTTTTTTTTTTTTTTTTTTTTTTTTTTTTTTTTTTTTTTTTTTTTTTTTTTTTTTTTTTTTTTTTTTTTTTTTTTTTTTTTTTTTTTTATTTTTTTTTTTTTTTTTTTGAACCTTTTTTTTTTACTTTTTCATTCATATTGTTTGAAGCTTTTGTATGTGTGTGAGAGTTAGAGAGAGTTTTTTTGTTTGTTTTTTTGTATTTATGCACATGTGTTGTGTGTTTGTTTGCAAGTGGATAAAATTTTACGATTTTTGCTGTAATTCATTCTTTTCCAAACTGTTCTTCAGCTTTTTTTTTTTTTTTATATTTGCAACAGGAAGACAATCAAACAACTGAAAATTTTTTATGTTGTATAGGTTTTGATTTTTTTAAGAATTTTCAAGTAAGTTCTGTGTTTATTTTCCTTTTTTGTTCTTCAGCGACAGCCAGGAGGGGCACAAGCTTTTGGTGGTGCAGTATTTTTATTTGCGGGGACGTGAACCAGAACCTTTTCAAGGGGGCCCAGTACTTTTTGCAGGACCTGAGGCCTGAGGCCTTTTCCCAGCACCCTTTTTTTTTTTTTTTTCCAGCTGCCCAGCGTGGCGGGGGCCTGCTTCACAGGATTTTTTTTTTGAACCGTTTTGCACTCACACACGTTTGCATTTTTGTGTTTTCTTTCATTTTTACACTGATTTCAGTGTTTTTAATTTGCCAGAAACTTTTTTTTTTTTTTTTTTTTCATTTTTTTTTTTTATTTTATTAAATGACCACAATTGATTTGTGGCATTTTGAGCTTGGTTCTTCTATCTTGGAAGTTTACAAATTAAAGGCATGTAATAATTTTACAAGGATTATCAGACTCTGTGTCTGTCTGTCATTTTAACTGTATCTCGTTATCTCTCTCTCTTAACTTGCCCCCCTGAATCGTCCGTCAGGGCTCTGCCCCTGTACCCTGCTGGGGCCATGGATCCCTGGACCCCTGCCTTTCAGGTTTTTTTTCATTTTGGGGAGTTGCACCCATGCAGTACTGTACACACAAAGAAGTGCATGCAGGACCTGCCAGCACCTCTTGATCTTCATTGCCCAGCTGCCCAGCGTGGCGGGGGCCTGCTTCACCGGGTTCCTGGTAGGTTAATTGAGCTATGAGAGATGCACTCACACATGCATGCACGTATGTACACATAAAGAAGTGATGCAGGACCTGCCAGCACCTCGTGATCTTCATCATCCAGCTGCCCAGCGTGGCGGGGGCCTGCTTCACCGGGTTCCTGGTAGGTTAATTGAGCTATGAGAGATGCACTCACACATGCATGCACGTATGTACACATAAAGAAGTGATGCAGGACCTGCCAGCACCTCGTGGTCTTCATCATCCAGCTGCCCAGCGTGGCGGGGGCCTGCTTCACCGGGTTCCTGGTAGGTTAATTGAGCTATGAGAGATGCACTCACACATGCATGCACGTATGTACACATAAAGAAGTGATGCAGGACCTGCCAGCACCTCGTGATCTTCATCATCCAGCTGCCCAGCATGGTGGGGGCCTGCTTCACCGGATTCCTGGAAGGTTAATTGAGCTATGAGAGATGCACTCACACATGCATGCACGTATGTACACACAAAGAAGTGATGCAGGACCTGCCAGCACCTCGTGGTCTTCATCATCCAGCTGCCCAGCGTGGCGGGGGCCTGCTTCACCGGGTTCCTGGTAGGTTGAGCCATGAAAGATGCACTCACTCATGCATGCATGGGTGCTACTCTTTCATTGGCTCACTCGTGTTAACGAGGTGAGTCTATAGTATGATAGTTGTTCGGTTGTGTGTGTGTGTATGTGTGTGTTGCGTCCGTTGTCTAATCTCCAAACTTTAACGTTGGCATTTTTTCGGGAAATAGAAGGCATACATTGTTGTTGTTTTTAACCCCACATCGGGGATAATGGGGGCATTTTATTTTTTTGTGCAAACAGTTCTCCCAATTTCTTTTTTTCTGAATTCATATTTTGCATTTTTGGTCGAATTCAGGTCAATTCAAATGTGCCCTTACACTGAAATTATAATTTTTTA